>CAUOFW020001324.1:0-106345 GCA_963454935.2 Ilex paraguariensis
TATGCCCAATCAATTCATTTCACAGAAACACAAACGAGTAATTTCTAAATACCCAATGCATGCTAGACTTGATTTTAATCCCTTGTCAATACCCATTTTCAAAACATTTCACTTACCATAGTTTTATTTCATACATGTCCCCGACTGTAACGCCCCAAAAACCCCCTTGGGTGACATTACATTCTAAAAACCATTCACCCCATGAGAGCATTACGTAAATTCATCACGACGAAAGTTCATTCATCAACCATTCATATTTTAACAAAATTTGGGCAGAGTCTCCTTTGTACGGGGAGCTTTACCCAAAACACAACCTGTACAATTATATTACAATTGACCACACCGGGTACTATTATCCATCATTAAATAAACTTTCATTCATCATATGTCATATCCACAATGCCATCCCAAAGAATAGGCCAAGTATGACAAATATATTCCCAAAAGAATTAAATTACACTTGCAGTGAAATAACAAAATACTAGACTTTACATGATTTCAAAATAAACTCTCTAGTCTAGTACAAAAAAATATAACTCTAGGCATCCAGTTCAGGACCCCCGTTCCCCTCTAGGGGAGCTTCCCCATGCACTGGTTCATCTACTTGTAACTCCTCCTCATAGACGAAATCTGAAAAGATATTATTTGTAGGGATGAGCACTAAGCTCTGTAGCAACATTCCTTCCATACTCATACAAGGTTTAGAAAACAAGTAAAACAGTTCGGTCTTATTTTCCAAAATATCATATAACATTTGAAGTAAAACCGTGACATTTGAAACAGATCTCAAGTTTAAACATTCGCAATAATTTAAATGAACAGTAAACCCAAGTCACAATGAGCAACCATAACCATTTCAACAAGTTCTTGTAGAGTCCCATACCTCCACAAGCTCTTGTGGGAAATGCAATAGTAACACCATAATACAAAAGGAACGCTTATTCCACCATCGATTATTATATTTCCTTGGCACGAATCTCAGTTAAGTAACAAGTAATAGAAAGGAGCAATTTCAACTAAGTGCTAATAAACATCCATTACCAAAATATAAATCATTTCCCACACATGATATCATATTGTCCTCTCTAATGGTAGCATCCTTACAAGTAACCTCTCCCCCCTCAAATTTGGTTTCTCAGCATCCTTACAAGGAACCTCTTGAGAAAATAATCACATACTGTCCTCTTTTGGTGTGAGCATCCTTACAAGGAACCTCTTGAGAGGATATGAGCACCTTACAAGGAACCTCTCATCCATGTTTCATTCCAACACCATACAGATCACATCATCCCAACAATCATCACACATAACCAAGGATTCCATAAATCTCCAATTTACAAGCAAATTTCCAAGATCCACAAATCCATTATGAGGCAATTTCAATAAACAATTAGGAAAATACAAGAGATCACCACCACATCATTTTCATTACTCACACAAAGCACTAAAGTTCTCAAAACCAAGCTTGAGCAAATGTAGAAAGAGAATTCCATATTTCCCCAAAAACTAGGGTTTTAAAGCTATAAAAGAAGTTTCATGGGTAATCAATCCTAACTTTGTTTAAGACATGCCATAATTGCAAGAAAACCAAGAAACAAGGAATTCCTAGCAAATACATACAAGTATGAGTCAAAACATATATATATATTAGCCTTAGCCTCAATGGACAAGCATGGAAGAAAAACCCCTACCTTGAATCAAAGTTTCAAACCAAAACCCAAGCTCTAATGACCTCCTTTCTCCCTTTCCTCCTTTCCTCTATCTTCCCCAAGGGTGCTAAGGGGTTTGGGGGTGAGAGATGTGAGAAAAATGGAAGGAAATGGCTGGTTTCTGTGTTTTAAACACAGCAGTCCGCGACATCACTGTTCATGGGCTGAATTTTGAGTTTTTTTTCCAAAATTACAGTTTTGCCACTAGAAATCTCCAATTTGATCCATACGACTACCCTAAGGTTTTTCGACGTTCCGGATTCATTTTTAATGTTATTTTAACCTAAAAACATTGCTTTTTATGATTTATTTCAAAACTAAAATAAATTCACACTTGGAACATTAAAATTTCTATTTTATTCCTTCGAACTACTATAGGTGATATCCTTACGATTTTAATATATATATATGGTTTATTCTTAAGTCATTACATATAGAAGAATCACTAAACAAGTACATTAATATATTAATGTAAACATATGGGGTTTTACACCTTCAAGGTCTAATAAGAAAGCACAACCCTTTACTATCCAAGGAGCACCATAGTGCAGATTTTTGGTCAACTTCATAGAATAAACTGATTTGACTCAGGTATTTCTAGGAGGTGTAACCTATATGGTTGGAAAGATATACGAGTTAGGGTTCTAACAAAAATAACGGTGCACAATTCGGACTTTCCAATAAAGAGTTATGATGAAATTAGCGAAAGGTAGTCTGCCGGACAGATTTTTGGACAGTGTAGACACTACTTCGTAATATGGACATAACTCCTTCCTCCTAGTTCCGATTGAGATGATTCAAGGTGATATGGAATCCTAAGAGAGATCTACAAATTTCATGTTTTAAGTTTTGAGAGATATGGACTGCATCAAGGTCGAAATCGAGCTTGATGTTACAGCCAGTGCACTGTTCATCCCTTTTTCATTCTACCAAATTCAAACACACATCACTACACATATCCCCATTTTTACAACAATTATTTACTATATATCTATATACATATATAAAAGAAAATGCGGGGTGTACAATCCACCCCCCTTAAAGAAAGTTTCGTCCTCGAAACTTACCTCAAGTAGCGAACAAATGTGGGTACTTCTCTCGCATTTCTAGCTCCGGTTCCCATGTAGCTTCTTCCACTCCATGGTGTTGCCACAAGACTTTCACCAATTTGATGACTTTGTTGCGAAGCACTTTCTCCTTGGCGTCGAGAATCTTCACTGGTTGTTCTTCATAGGTTGCTCCATCTTGAATTTCAATATCTTCTAAGTCTACAACCGGCGTTGCATCCGATTTACACTTCCTCAACATGGACACATGGAATACGTCGTGTACTCCCGATAACTGAGCTGGTAACCGCAACTGATATGCCGCCTTGCCCACCACTTTGATCACTTCAAATGGCCCGGTATACCTTGGCGCTAACTTTCCCTTCTTGCCGAATCTAAATACTCCTTTCTGGGGCGACACTTTGAGAAACACATAGTCCCCCTCTTTGAATTCTAATGGTCTTCGTCTTTGATCCGCGTAGCTTTTCTGTCTACTCTGTGCTGTGCGTAGTCTCTCCCGGATGAGTTGAATTTTCTCTGTAGTCTCTCGAACAATTTCTGGCCCAAACAAACTACTCTCGCCCGCTTCTAACCAACACGTCGGGGATCTACATGGTCTTCCATACAAGGCCTCATAGGGTGCCATTCCAATACTGGTCTGATAGCTGTTGTTGTATGCAAATTCCACCAACGGTAAATGGTCACTCCAACTTCCCTTGAAGTCCAACGCGCAAGCTCGTAACATGTCTTCCACGATTTGTATCACCCTCTCGGATTGGCCATCCGTTTGGGGATGAAAGGCTGTGCTGAAATGTAACTCTGTCCCCATAGCTTGTTGTAGACTTTGCCAAAATCGCGCCACAAACCGAGAATCACGATCCGACACAATGGAGAGCGGAACTCCGTGCAACCTAACAATCTCACAGATATAGAGCTTGCTCAACGTCTCTAATGAGTCTGTGGTCTTCATACCCAAGAAATGAGCGGACTTGGTGAGTCTATCCACAATGACCCACACTGCATTATGCCTGCGCGACGTCCGTGGTAAACCCGACACGAAGTCCATGGTGATGTGATCCCACTTCCACTCTGGAATAGGCAAAGACTGTAGGACTCCTCCTGGCCTTTGATGCTCAATCTTCACCTGCTGGCACACCGCACATTTTGCCACATACTTGGCTACATCTCGCTTCATTCCCCTCCACCAGTATTGACGCTTCATGTCCCTATACATCTTTGTGCTACCGGGGTGGATAGCAAACTTGGAGCGATGACACTCCCCAAGTATCTCCTCCTTTAGGGACGAATCATCGGGAACACATAGCTTCTCCCATATCTCAACTCTCCATTCTTCCAAGACCATCCTCCCATCGCTTCCCCATTCTCCAATCGGGCTCTAATCAAATCGAGTTCCGAATCCAGGCATTGCAACTCCACAACCCGTTGTCGAAGCGTCGGTTGAGCTACAAGGTTGAATAGATATGATTGATACTCCGGTCCATCCACCCATAGATCGTACTCCTCCAATGCATCAATCATTTTCCACCTATTTACCGCAAGAGAATTGATTTCACCCCGAGACTTCCTGCTAAGAGCGTCGGCAACTACATTGGCCTTCCCTGGATGGTAGTTGAGTGTGAACTCATAATCTTCCAAGTACTCAATCCACCTTCTCTGCCGGAGATTCAAGTCTTTCTGTGTGAAGATATACTTGAGGCTTTTATGGTCCGAAAACACTTGAAATTTCTCCCCGTATAAATAACATCTCCACAACTTAAGAGCAAACACCACTGCAGCCAGCTCCAAGTCGTGTGTGGGATAATTCTGCTCGTGCACCTTGAGTTGCCTCGAGCCATAAGCCACTACCTTCCCTCCTTGCATTAGAACGCATCCCAATCCTCGTAGTGAAGCATCGGTGTAGACATCGTAGCCTTCCCCACTACTCGGAATAATGAGGATAGGGGCAGTCGTCAACTTCTCCTTCAAGGTGCGAAAAGCTAGTTCACACGCTTGAGTCCACAAAAATTTCTCCCCCTTCTTTGTAAGGCGAGTCATCGGCATCGCAATCTTGGAGAACCCTTCCACAAACCTACGATAATAGCCGGCTAACCCCAAGAAACTCCGTACTTCTGTCACGTTCCTCGGTGGTTCCCATTTCATCACGGCCTCAATCTTTGCTGGATCAACCGCTACTCCTTGCTCGGACACAACATGGCCAAGGAACTTCACTTCCTTCATCCAAAACTCACACTTGCTCATCTTTGCATATAACTTATGTTCTCTCAATGTTTGTAGCACAATAGAGAGATGACGAGCATGTTCCTCCTGAGTCTGTGAGTAAATCAATATGTCATCAATAAACACAATGACAAATTGATCGAGGTATGGCCGGAAGACTCTGTGCATCAAATCCATGAAGGCTGCGGGGGCATTAGTCAATCCGAATGGCATCACCGTATACTCGAAATGACCATATCGGGTACGAAAGCAGTCTTAGGAATATCCTCCTCCTTAATTCGCAGCTGATGATACCCCGTGCGAAGATCAATCTTGGAGTAATACTTTGAACCCTCCAACTGATCAAATAAGTCATCAATTCTCGGCAACGGATACTTATTCTTCACGGTAACCCGATTCAACCTCCGGTAATCCGTGCACAACCGTAGAGTCTCATCCGTTTTCTTCACAAAGAGGACCGGGGCTCCCAAGGTGAAGTGCTTAGACGGATAAACCCAATCGCCAACAATTGATCCAACTGCTTCCTTAGCTCCTTCAACTCCAAAGGTGCCATCCGGTAGGGAGCAATGGATATGGGTTCGGTTCCCGGATAGAGATCGATCTTGAACTCAATTTCCCTATGTGGCGGTAATCCAGGTAATTCCTCAGGAAAAACATCCGAAAACTCCGATACAATTAACACCACATCCGTATGGAGTTTATCCATGTTATCTCCCATCAAGCTAGCTAAGAAACTCAAATGACTTCCCGCTTTCGCTTTTAAGAATCTACTACCCGTAGTAGGAAATGGATGGAAAGAATCTCGGTTATTCACAAAACTGAAAATTACTCCTCCCGGCAATTGAAATGTAATCCGCTTGCGGAAACAATCCAGTACCGCACGAAAAGTGGATAACAAGTTCATCCCAAAAATCACGTCATACCCCTTCATCTCTAAAGCAATTAAATCCACAATCAATTCGTGCTCCCCAATACGAAGCACACAACCCTTGCAGACTCGGCTAGTACCCAATTGTTCTCCCGTAGGCAAGTCAACAGTCAAAGCATGTTCTAACTTCTCGAAACCCAATCCCAAATTCATAGCATATGCAGTACGTATAAAAGAATGAGTAGCACCGGGATCAAATAAGATTCGGGCCCAGGAATTGTAGAGAAGAATGATACCTTCCACAACGGCATTGGCAATGTCCTCCTCCGGCTGAGTCAAAGCAAATACTCGCCCTTGGTTGGTGCCGCCGGGGGCTTGAGTTTGTATCGGTCGATGCGGTGCAGGCCTCGGTGGTGGTGGTTGGGCTGCTGGTACTTGTCTTGCGGTCTGGATAGGCCCTTGAGGTGGAAAAACTGGGCAATGCATCCGAATATGTCCCACACCTCCGCATGCAAAGCAAGATCGTGGGATAATACCAGCTCTAGTCTGAGTGTCTCCCTCTCCTCGGGCTGTCAAAAGTCGCTGTCCACCTGTTGGGTCTGGGCGACGGTATGGTGTCGGTCTCTGTGCCCCACTAGTGGTAGCACCCGTCCGGATTGGACCTCCTCTCAAGAAGCCCTGTCGTCGCTGGCTATCCTCTATGTCTCTCTCTACCAGTGCAGCTCTGTCCACCAAGTCCCCATACTCCCTAATCTTGAGAGCCACCAACTTCTCCCGGATGACCGGCCTCAGTCCCTGCTCAAATCGCTTAGCCCTGTCGGCCTCCGTAGATATAAATCCTGTAGCATAACGGGAGAGCTCGTCAAACCTCCTTTCGTACTCGGCCACCGTCGTGCTACCCTGTCGTAGAGCAAGAAAGTCAGCCTTCATTCGATCTCTGACTGATTCAGGAAAGTACTTGTCCTGAAATATTTGGTCGAACTCCTCCCAAGTGAGTGCATCAGTGTTCCTCCGTCTCTTGACCGAATCCCACCAATGGTCGGCCTCCCCCTCTAACAAATAGGTCGCCAAGCCAACCCTCAAATCTTCGGCAACTCCCATGCCGTCACATACCTTCTTTACTCTGCGTATCCACTTGTCTGCATCCAAAGGGTTAGAGCTCCCTTGGAAGGTGGGTGGATGTTGTCTCAGAAATTCTCGAAGAACCACCATCCTTCGATCTCCATTTCCAATTCCGGGTACTCCCGCTAGTGGTTGAGCTCCACCATTATGGTTGTTGTTCCCATTCTGGTTTTGTACCAAAGTGGTGAGCTCCTTCAAGCATTGATAGATGCCATTCATGGCATCGGGAGGTGGTGGTGGTGGTGGATTTGCTTGACCTCCACGACCACGCCCACGTCCACGTCCTCGTCCTCGTCCTCCATCCATCCTGCACATCAATTCACAATTTAATTTCATTGAGGTACAAGACATCCTAATTATTGCTTTAATTTAAAGCCTAAGATTTATATAAAACATAGATCATCAATTTTGTTCAACCTAATCCTGCCTTTCTAGTGGTAATCCATAACCTACAGCTCCCATGTAAGACCTAAAGCCTAAGCTCTGATACCAAATTTGTAACGCCCCAAAAACCCCCTTGGGTGACATTACATTCTAAAAACCATTCACCCCATGAGAGCATTACGTAAATTCATCACGACGAAAGTTCATTCATCAACCATTCATATTTTAACAAAATTTGGGCAGAGTCTCCTTTGTACGGGGAGCTTTACCCAAAACACAACCTGTACAATTATATTACAATTGACCACACCGGGTCTATTTATCCATCATAAAATAAACTTTCATTCATCATATGTCATATCCACAATGCCATCCCAAAAGAATAGGCCAAGTATGACAAATATATTCCCAAAAGAATTAAATTACACTTGCAGTGAAATAACAAAATACTAGACTTTACATGATTTCAAAATAAACTCTCTAGTCTAGTACAAAAAAAATATAACTCTAGGCATCCAGTTCAGGACCCCCGTTCCCCTCTAGGGGAGCTTCCCCATGCACTGGTTCATCTACTTGTAACTCCTCCTCATAGACGAAATCTGAAAAGATATTATTTGTAGGGGATGAGCACTAAGCTCTGTAGCAACATTCCTTCCATACTCATACAAGGTTTAGAAAACAAGTAAAACAGTTCGGTCTTATTTTCCAAAATATCATATAGCATTTGAAGTAAAACCGTGACATTTGAAACAGATCTCAAGTTTAAACATTTGCAATAATTTAAATGAACAGTAAACCCAAGTCACAATGAGCAACCATAACCATTTCCAACAAGTTCTTGTAGAGTCCCATACCTCCACAAGCTCTTGTGGGAAATGCAATAGTAACACCATAATACAAAAAGGAATGCTTATTCCACCATCGATTATTATATTTCCTTTGTCACGAATCTCAAGTTTAAGTAACAATAGTAATAGAAAGGAGCAATTTCAACTAAGTGCTAATAAACATCCATTACCAAAATATAAATCATTTCCCACACATGATATCATATTGTCCTCTCTAATGGGAGCATCCTTACAAGGAACCTCTCACCCTCAAGATTTGGTTTCTCAAGCATCCTTACAAGGAACCTTTTGAGAAAATCACATACTGTCCTCTTTTGGTGTGAGCATCCTTACAAGGAACCTCTTGAGATGGAATGAGCATCCTTACAAGGAACCTCTCATCCATGTTCATTCCAACAACCATACAAGATCACATCTTCCCAACAATCATTACACATAACCAAGGATTCCATAAATCTCCAATTTACAAGCAAATTTTCAAAGATCCACAAATCCATTATGAGGCAATTTCAATAAACAATTAGGAAAATACAAGAGATCACCACCACATCATTTTCATTACTCACACAAAGCACTAAAGTTCTCAAAACCAAGCTTGAGCAAATGTAGAAAGAGAATTCCATATTTCCCCAAAAACTAGGGTTTTAAAGCTATAAAAGAAGTTTCATGGGTAATCAATCCTAACTTTGTTTAAGACATGCCATAATTGCAAGAAAACCAAGAAACAAGGAATTCCTAGCAAATAAATACAAGTATGAGTCAAAACATATATATATATTAGCCTTAGCCTCAATAGACAAGCATGGAAGAAAAACCCCTACCTTGAATCAAAGTTTCAAACCACAAACCCAAGCTCTAATGACCTCCTTTCTCCCTTTCCTCCTTTCCTCTATCTTCCCCAAGGGTGCTAAGGGGTTTGGGGGTGAGAGATGTGAGAAAAATGGAAGGAAATGGGCTGGTTTCTGTGTTTTAAACACAGCAGTCCGCGACATCACTGTTCATGGGCTGAATTTTGAGTTTTTTTTTCCAAAATTACAGTTTTACCACTAGAAATCTCCAATTTGATCCATACGATTACCTTAAGATTTTTCGACGTTCCGGATTCATTTTTAATGTTATTTTAACCTAAAAACATTGCTTTTTATGATTTATTTCAAAACTAAAATAAATTCACACTTGGAACATTAAAATTTCTATTTTATTCCTTCGAACTACTATAGGTGATATCCTTACGATTTTAATATATATATATGGTTTATTCTTAATTCATTACATATAGAAGAATCACTAAACAAGTACATTAATATATTAATGTAAACATATGGGGTTTTACACCTTTAAGGTCTAATAAGAAAGCACAACCCTTTACTATCCAAGGAGCACCATAGTGCAGATTTTTGGTCAACTTCATAGAATAAACTGATTTGACTCAGGTATTTCTAGGAGGTGTAACCTATATGGTTGGAAAGATATACGAGTTAGGGTTCTAACAAAAATAACGGTGCACAATTCGGACTTTCCAATAAAGAGTTATGATGAAATTAGCGAAAGGTAGTCTGCCGGACAGATTTTTGGACAGTGTAGACACTACTTCGTAATATGGACATAACTCCTTCCTCCTAGTTCCGATTGAGATGATTCAAGGTGATATGGAATCCTAAGAGAGAGATCTACAAATTTCATGTTTTAAGTTTTGAGAGATATGGACTGCATCAAGGTCGAAATCGAGCTTGATGTTACAGCCAGTGCACTGTTCATCCCTTTTTCATTCTACCAAATTCAAACACACATCACTACACATATCCCCATTTTTACAACAATTATTTACTATATATCTATATACATATATAAAAGAAAATGCGGGGTGTTACACCAACATGTCATAAGCAGTAATCTATATCATAAAACATATAATTACATTCCAACATCATCTTATTTTCAAATTGTCAATTATATCAAAGGCATATAATTGTAGTCCACATTTCACTAAGAATGTTATAATATTGTCAATGGAACCAACATGCTACATCAACATAGAAATTTTATCAAACACCCAAAAGACATACAATCATGTAACACACAATCATACCAAATTTATCACATTTCTCATGAATTTATCAAACAAGTGAATTCTACAAACTCAATTCATGCAAGATTGGTTTAGCATATTTCTACACCCATTTCCCATACTCTAGTTACACTTCGAGTACTTCAAACAAGATAATTCATCTCAAGTCCTGCTACCCATATCATATGGAATCCTAGGGTGAAAATAAACCTAATAAGGAAAAAACTCCTACCTCTTGAAGTGTAAAACAAGTGGCTGTAAGCCTTCCAAAACCAATATCAAGCTTTAGCTCTTGATTTCTAAAATATTCATCCTTTGAACTTTGTCAAAATCTTCAATTTTAGGTGTGGTTTTGTAGCCCATGTCGAGTAGAACAATCTTTGTTCTTGGCCTGAGGTGATTCAACCAAGGGACAGTCGTAGATCATAGAGAGGAGTTTGAAGAATCCCTTGATTTTTCCTCTCCTCTTTCCTCTCTATTTTCCAGTGAAAATATAATGGTTAAATAGGGAGAAATCTGATTTTCTCCCCTATTTATACTCCTTGGACAATTGGTCGCGTTGTGCCACATGTCCTCCTTTTTTGGGTCTGATTTTGTCCCAAATTAATTAAATTTTGTCCCCGTTCAAGTTCAAAATATTTTTATTTGAACTAAATTTAAATTATTTTCTACTTTTGTAATTTAATTCCTAGTCTCATTTATTTAGGTCATGCGACACCCTACCTTGTACAACACAAAAACATTTGACAGTCTCAGAATTTGACGAAAATTGACTGGTTAACTAAATTTCATGAGATGAATCCAACGGTGAGGTCCATTTTCTCATTTGAGTTTTAGAAAATTCAGGTTTTCAACCCATATCATAGGGGCTAATTACCGTTTTGCCCTTTTTTCAAAAACAATTAAATTTACCTGAGTTTTTCAACTAAATACTTTGATGTAAGGAAGTTTTACCATATGTTTCTTCCATTGCCAGAAATCTATAGAAAGGTTAGAATATATTTCATTTTCTAACTTTTCTTTGAATCTTGTGAATTAAGATTAAGTTACTTAGTTGTTCTTGATTTCTTTTTTGGCTAATTTCTTCTTTAAGGAATTTTGCTTGGTTGCTTTTCTGGGTTAGTAAATTAAGAGACTTAGAGATTGAATAATCTTTAAGTTGCCTTAATTCTTTGACTTTAGGTTTTGTTAGGAATTTAAATATTATTGAGTGACCAAATAGTTTGGTAGACACACCTTCTATATCTATGGTAAAAGGATAAAACAGGTATATGAATGGTATACCAAGGATAACTTTATTTGTCATATTTTGTACTAAGACAAATGATGTTTTGAAGCATATATTGTCTTGACAAATATGTACATTTGATTACTTATATTTTATACTCATCTTACTACCATTTGATGAGCTAAGTCTTTCATTTGTTTTGTGATAATACTTGGTTGGTATAAGCCCTTATTGGATGCAGTTTAAATCTGTACCACTATTTATAAGAGCTATGCCTTCAATTTCATAATTTTTGTCAATTATGATTTTGACTTTTGAATACCATTTTTGAAGGTTTAACTAATTAATTAAATTTATCCTATTATCCTATCATATGTGATGAGGTATGCATGAACTATATAGATTGCAACAAAAGGAATAAATACTAGGAAGGCAAATTTATTGTGAAGTTTAAGTTTCAGAGGCGTTTAAACTTGGGAAGGGTTGTTAGGTAAGTTTTTAAATATTTTTAGATCAAAATAAGATTTTCATTGAACCTAGAAGGTTGAGAAACCTTAGAAGAGGTAATATGAGGTGTATTAGAAGTTAGGAAGGCTCTCGGAGTTTAAACACATTTTAGAAAGATTTTGGATATGAAGGAATTTGAAACTACCTTAGTATGTTAATCACAAATCTTTATTCATAACTCCGACTAATCTGATTTTTGGAGAGTAGAAACTAGACTTCAAGGGCTACAAAAGTGTATTTCACGAATTTTTTTGAATGAGCTTCTAAATAGGTCAACATTGATATAAAAGTTGAAGGAATGTTGTCACCTGCATCCGGATGAGAATAGACACGCGTCCGGATGAGTTTGGCAGAAAATCAGGTGAAGAAACACGCATCCGGATAGCAAAAACACACACCTAGATGCACCAAGCCAGGGGCTTCACGTCCCTGACCTATTTTGGGTGTTTTCTCCAATTTTTACCCCATTTCATCAATTCTCAACCTACAGAGGCTTAGAGATGAAGAAAGAAAGGGAAAAACAAGAGATTAAAGTGTTGATTCAAGTTGGGAAAGATCAAATCTTCTAGTTCTCACTCAAAAGCTAAGGAAGCAAGGTAGGGGTTTCTTCCTATTCTCTTCCATTGAGGCTAAGGTTTATATATATGTATGTTTTGACTCTAAATCCTATTTATATGTTAGAAAATCCTTGATTCTTGATATTCTTGTAAATATTACCATGTTTTAAACAAAATTATGGTTAGATAGCCAAGAAACCTCTTTTTCTTGTCTTAAAGCCCTAGTTTTCAAGAGAAATGAATTTTCTCTTGATTTCAAAACTCTAGTCCGTGGTATTAAACAATAAAATGGTATTTTTGATGATCTCTTGCATATTTTCTTAAATTTATCTATTAAAATCATACATGTCAAATTTGAGAATTTTAGATTTTACTTGGGATTGGAGAAATTTGTTGCGTATTATATCTGTAAACCCCCACATGCTTATCTTAATATAGCAATGTAATTATTTTTGAAATGCTAATATATGTGATAATATATGCATGAACTATGTGGATTGTAAGAGTAGAAATAAAAATGTTAGTTGAGGTAATAGGGCAAGTTATAGAAGTTTGGAAGTATTCCAGAGTGAAAACACATTTTAGACAAAATTTGGGTATAAAGGATTTTAGACACTTCTTAGTATTTGTATCATAACGTTTTATCCTTATGCCCATTTGATCTAAAGTTTTGACAGTAGATATGAGACTTCTAGGGCTACAAAAGTGTATTTCATGAACAGTTTTCAAATCGATCTCTAAATAGGTCAAAACTTCACTGGAGGTTACAGTAGAAACTAGGAGAACGTTCGAACGTGAATGGACGTTCGAACGACAGTGAGTCCTAATACTTTGGTCTCTGTAGATCTCTGATGGAAATGCAAAAGCACTGGGAACAACCAACGTTCAAAATCTAAAGTGACATTCGAATGTGAATCACTAATTTTCACTGTGGACGTTCGAACGCCAAATGACGTTTGAACATGACTTACAAATTTTGGCTTTCAGAATCGCACACATGACATCTTTGCTTCCCCTATAAATACTTAAACACACCTCTCTTGGCCCCATTTCAACATATATAATCCTAGAAAGGCTTAGAGAGGAAGAAATAAAGGGAGAAACAAAAGATCAAGAGGGAGTTGCACATTAAAGAGGATCGCAACTACTAGATTTTCCAAGAACACCAATGAAGAAGAAGGTAGGGGTTTCTTCCCATTATCTTACATTGAGGCTAGGGTTTATATATATATATACTCTTTGACTCTAAATCATATATGTATGTTATAAAATCTTTGATTCTTGCTATTCTTGCAATTATTACCATGTTTTGAACAATGTTATAGTTGGGTAACCATTAAAGCTCTTTTTCTCGTCTTCAAACCCTAGTTTTTAATAAAAATAAATTTTTCTCTTGATTTTTCCTTTGTTCTTGATTTGAAAACTCTAGTGTTTGATATTGAACAATAAAATGATATTTATGATGATCTCTTACATATTTTTTTAAATGGTTCTATTGTAATATTATATGTGAGATTTGGGGATTTTGGATTGGCTTGTAATTTGGAGAAATTGGTTGGTTATTGTATCCCTTGTGGGTGTTTGGATGACCATGGGTGACTGTTGATCAGGTATCATAGAGTGGGTAAATGCATTTCTTACTTCGTGCGGGTTTGAATTTTTCCCTTCACTCGTAGTAGGGTTGGTGTCTTGTGAGGACCAAACCACTATTCACTCACGGGTATCGAGGATGAGGGTTAGTATACTATTCATGTGTTAGATTCGTCACTGCCATGAGTTGGCATATGCCCTTCCTAAAGTTGTATATCCTTGAGAGGATTTGGGTGTGTGTGTGTGGGCCAAGATATTCTCGATATGTTTATTCATGCGAATCATGCATCATACCTGAGATACAGATATACATTGTTGATTATTGTTTATTTTGCAAACGGTGGATTGAGATCCATGGTGGTTATGGTTTATGGTGAAAATGGTGGTTGTGAAAATGACTTATTGTTGAAAATTGGTTTATTTCCTTATTTAATTTATTGCTATTGTATAAACTTGAGATCGAATTGCCCTTATTTTTTTCTCAAAAGCTATGTCTTGACATTTGTAAAATGAGACTGACTGTTTTATATGCTTTTTTAACCTTGTTCGAATTTGGGAGAATTTTTCTACCGAGCTTTGTGCTCACCCCCCTACAAACAACATATTTTTTTCAGATTATGTGCTAGAGGAGGAGCTTGGAGTTGAGGAACCGGGACATTGGAAAGTTCCATTAGACGGGCACGTGGATCCGGAGGTGGATACTTAGGGCTATACTCTTCTATGTGCCAGACTAGAAAATTGCTTTTGAGACTCGGTAGAGTCTAATATTTTGTTATTCCACTGCAAGTCAAATTTGATTCTTTTGGGATGTAATTGAAATAGCCTGACATATTCTTTTGGATATTATGACTATGGTTTGACATATTTTTTTGGGAAGATGTTGTAGATATTGCATATGATAAATAAAATTTTCTTATTTGATGAATTTTATTAGTTGCTTCATGATGTGAATGGTATTTAGATAGTAATGCCATCCAAGGTGACTTTTGGGTCGTTACAGTAGCTGTTGTGGATGTTTGGATGATCATGGGTGGTTGTTGATCGGATATGATAGGGTGGGTAGATGCGTCTTATTCTGTGAGGGTTTGAATTTTTTCTACCACTCGTAGTGGTGTTGGTGTCTTGCGAAGACCAAACCACTATTCATTCATGGGTATCGAGGTTAAGGGTTAGTATACTATTCTTGGGTTAAATTCGTCACTGCCAATGCGTTGGTATACGCCTTTCCTAAAGTTGGATATCCTTGCGAGGATTGGGTGTGTGTGTGGGCCAGGATATTCTCGACATGTTTATTCATGCGATGTCATACATCATACCTGAGATACAAATACATATTGTGGTTAATGATACATTGTAGGCTATAGTTTATTGTAAAAATGGTTGGTTAGGGTTTATTGTGGAAAGGAGTTTATGGTGAAATTGGTTTATTGTGAAATTGGTTATTGTGAAAATGGTAACTTGGTGGAATTGTTATTTTTTGAGAATTGGTTTTACTTTTTTATTTAATTATTACTATTGTGTAAACTTGAGATCCATTAAAATGTCTCTGTTTTCCTTCAAAAGCTATAAATGATATTTGTAAAATGAGAACGACCGTTTTATATGCTTTTGAAATTTTGTTCGAGTTTGGGAGGATTTTCCTATAGATTTTAGTGCTCACACCCTACAAACAACATTCTTTTCAGATTTTGGTTTAGAGGAGGCGTTCAGAGTTGACAAGCAGGTAGCTTGGGAAACTCAACTTGATGGGCATGTGACTCAGAGGGGGATGTCTAGAGCTATTATTTTTATGTCCTAGACTAGGAGGTTTATTTTGGGATGTAATTGCTGTAGTTGGGCATATTCTGTTAGATGCAATAGCCATGGTTTACAATATTCTTTTGGTTAAAGTTGTAAATATTATGGATGATGAAATAAAATTTCTTTTAATTATGAACTTTATTAGTTGCTCTCATGATGTGAATGGTTTTAGATAGTAATGCCGTCCAATGGGGATTTTGGGGCATTACAGATAGCTTGTGATGTGAGGTTAGATTGACAACTAGTCTAATTAAACGGTTGTTTGCAGATAAATTGTGAGAAGGCAATAATATAAAAAGTACCCTTAAGTTTAAGGATCCCATATGCTTTATATTGGTTAAATAATAAAAATGTCACCTTACAACAATCAACCTCCAGGTTATTGAAATGTCAACCGGTAGGTCTGATGTAGATAAACCATACCACATCAACTTCTTAGGTTAGTCGGTGGTATTATTAAACCATAACATAATAACTTCTTAGGTTAGCTGGTTATTTGATAATTGATTAATTCAAATAAACCAAAAGGTCAAGCCATTCATGAGGATCACTTGAATTACTCAATTGGTTATTATTATAAAATGTATTAGTTAAACAACCCTAGTAATCCAGAAAGACAAGCCATTCACGGTGGTGCCTTGCGGGAATTTTGCCCCTGGTCATGCTGTTGTGCTGGCTTCTCTTGGTTGATTCACACTTTGATCCCTTGATCTTTCAAGCTTTGACAAATTGATCCTCGTAATTTCTGGCAATTCTGCACAAAACCTTGAAATTTCAAACACTAAAACAATTAAAATCCTAGCTTACACACAAATTCTAATTAACAGTTTTTAACTGTTTTATCTTACTAAGTTAGCTTATTTACTCTATTAATTCACACACTAATTAGGGTTAATCACACTCCCCAACTTAAACTTTACTAGTCCCTAGTAAATTATAAAAACTATTTAACAAAATTAAAATACAAACAGAGGTAAAATCATTTTCATAGATCTTTTCACGATTGCATTTAGTATATGCAATAAGCCTTTAAACCCCTAGGTGATCCCTAGTGGACGAGTTTTGTCTCGTGAAGGTTTTCAATGAAGCTACCTACAAACTTCCGTAATTAGGAGTTCATACTTCATATTTTTCATAAATAAAGTTAAATTAATATTCTTGTGCATTGCTCTAATACTTCCTTTTCTCTGATCACTATAAGAGTTACACACGTTAGTTATAATATTATCTATATATATTTTTATAAAAACTTGTGTATGTGTGTAACGATTTCTTTATTTTCAAAAATCGCTTAAGAAATATTACCATCTCTCATGGTAGTCTTGATGTCAATCCTCCCCTGGACTACACTCAATAAGGAATACACACATGTTATAGTGACCATTTTCTCAACAACTACATGTGTTTGGAATATTGTTAACAAAATAAATAATTTCATATGTAGTTAATCAAAAGAGCGGTTATTCGAATAAAATTGGAATTTGACATAATCTCATGAAAGAATATTAACACTATATTAAATATATTATTAACATTTTTCCTTTTTAGGACAGTTAAGGTTAATACAACTGCATGATTTCTGGAATCAAAAAGGACTTTTTAAGGTTGTAATGTGACCAATGGTTTAGGGTTGAGAAACAACGTCAATGGGATTCAAAAGCTATCATTTTTTAGTATTGTGGCACACGTCATTTTATTCTGTCAAGACTTTGCATGATCGTTCTTTTTATTTTTCTTCCACTTTTTACTTTCTTGGCTATTTTCATTCTGTTTTTCTCTTTTGAATTTCTTTCATGGGTTTTTCTTTTCTTTGAATTGTAAATACCTTTTTCTCTTTTCTCTTTTCTTCTTTCTATCTTTCTCTCATTTTGTGCTTTTAAGTATCAAAGGTAGGTTTAATATATTTTCTTAAGTGGCTCGGGTATTTATTTGTTAGGTTGCAAGAAAAGAATATATATATATATTAAGCTCAATCATGGTTGACTAAGGATATAATTTTGTAAAAGAAATGGTCAAGGCTCAAGATTAATCAAAAATGGCCTAAGATTATTTTCTAGAAATCATACATTGGTATAATCTTTAAATAAAAGTCTAAGGTAGATGCTAACAATATAATTTAATAAGTGTTAATCAAAACAAAAATAATGAGATTATTCAAAGAAACAAAAATAATGAAATTATTCAATTGAAGATTCTTATTTGAGTAGATGTAGAATATCTCTCCAAAAAAGATTGGTTCAAAATCTGCAATAGGTCTTACATCTCCACTATATATGCAAAGATTGTAATATTTCACAATGTTTTTAACAATAAAGAAATCTAATTGTGCTTAAAAAGGACTAAGTTTAAATAAAAATTGTTAAAATAATACACAACTAAAATATGAAAATTTTGCATGATCAGATTAAGACTATTCTTATAAAGTATGAGAATATTTAACCTAATTTAACTGTGAATTATATGAACTAGTCTTCCTATCTTAACAACGTAAGTTCCCTATCTAGTCACAAAAACAAACTTAAACACAAACAATTTTAAAATCACAAATAAGTTCAAAACATAAATTCAAAACATTAACAAGTTCAAAACATAAAGTCAATGTGCATAGTTTAAAAGATGAGTGAAAGATAGCAAAGTTTTTGTATAGAATCTCTAGTCTTTAAGAAGTAGATGGGCCTCCACCAAAATGCTGTAACACCCCAAATACCCCCTCGGACGGCATTACATTCTAAAACCTTTCACAATCATGAGAGCACTAAATAAATCCATAAATAAGAAATTTTTATCCATCAACCATTGATATTTTAACAAAATTCGGGCAGAGTCTCCTTTGTACGGGGAGCTCTACCACAAAATCCAACCTGTGCAATTCTACTATAATGACCACACCGGGTCCAATTAACTACTATATAATCAATCCATCAAATTTACATGTTAACCCAAAAAAATATGCCCACAATGGCATGTACATTCCCAAAGAATTAAACTATGATAAGCAGCGGAATTTCAAAAGATAACTAGACTTTACAATCTTTCAAAAAAACATAGCCTAGTCTAGAACAAAATAGAAGGGCCGCTCTAGGCGTCCACCTCGGGATCTACGCTCCCGTCGATCGGAGTCTCCCAAAGAACGGGCTCCTCGACTCCTGGCTCCTCCTCAAGGATATAGTCTGAAAAATGTTAACAGTAGGGGATGAGCACTAGGCTCTGTAGCAAAATCTTCCCAACTCCAACAAGGTTTATAAAATACAAAACGGGTCGGTCACATTTCATAAATAACATATATGAATTTGAAGTAAAACGGGACATTTTAAATAGATCTCAAGTTTAAGCCATACAGTAGTTAAGGAGAGAAATAAATTAAGTTTAACCATAGCAAACCATTTCCAACATTAAGTCAATTAGGAGGGGCTCCCTCCGATGCATCGTCCCATACCAATGCACCGGCCAAGCCATTCCAGCCAATCATCACATTTATGTTGGTTCATCCCCGTACCATGTATGTTGATTGTTTCTCATGAATCTACCCAACGATTATACCTAGTCCACCCATTTATAATCACAATCACAAGTACTTAGGGAAGGGGCGTCTACCATCCCAATGGCAGTGACGAGTCCCTCCCCAGGAATGGTATACCAACCCTAGTTCGAACTCCAGGCGTACGATAGTGGTCGCATTACCAAATGACAACTCACTACAAGTGCAAGAAACCATCTCCCCCCCCACTGGGTTCAACTGACATTTACACTCTACGGCATATCTCGTAGGTAATCCAAGTCCCTCCCAACCACCATACAATGAGTAAACCAACATATTCTCAATCAATTCACATTTTACCAATTAATCGCAAAATACCCAAATTTCACAAGTAAAGCGTCATAGCAAGATGGAATTAAAATGAGCAAAAGATCAATATAAAGATCATTTTCGTTGAACAATATCGAACACTAAATTTATAAAGTGAGAACCAAGGCAATATATGGAGAAAACTCAATTTTTCTTAAAACCAAGTTTGGAAGATGAAAAAGAGAAATTTAATGGTTACCAAACCATCCCATTATTCAAACATAGCATTTATTACAAGGAGAATTAAGAATCATACAAATCATATCAAATAAATATGGATGGGAGTGGAAAACATATGTATATACATAAACCCTAGCCTCAATGTAAGAAATTAGGAAGAAATCCCCTACCTCTTGGTTGTAGCTTCAATCTAAGACCCAAGATTCAAAATCTTCCTATTCTCCTTCCTTTTCCTCTTAATTTCGTCCTCCTAGGGTTTCTAGAGATTTGGGTGTGAGTGGTTGAGGAATAGAAGCAAAAGAAATGGGTGGAGAAGAGAAAACTTGAGAAATTCGGTTTTGATCTTTATGAGGTGGGAATCTCTCTTGACCTTGGTGTTTTTCTCTCCCTTTTCTCTTCTCTTAGGGCTCTAAGGTATTTAGAGTGGAAGGGAAATGAAGAATGGGAGAAATAGGGCTTGGAATGGGTGTTTTAAAACCCAAAAATCCCGACTTTTACTGTTCATCGTCTGTTTTGGGGGTTTTCCAGACTTACTGTTTTCCTTATTTTTGATCATGATAAACTTTGAATCTGAAAAAGTGCAAAACATGAAAGTTGTAGATCTAGATGTCTTCTGCATTGTGTCAAAATTTCAGCTCAATCGGACCATTGTAGCAAGAGTTATGACGATTCTACGACAACTGGTCCGGAGTAGGCAATGTACCCGGAGCAGCGCCCCAGCGCCCATTTGGGCGCCCCTTTTCACTTCCAATCCTTCCAACTTTAATCCTAACTTATCCTACATACTTTTCTACATCGACCTAATTAGTTCAAGTTCTTTTATGATTTATTTTGTACATTTTCATACCGAAACTAATCTTTTAACTACTCTTTCCTTGAGTTATACTATTTTATCATTTCAAATGAAATAATTACTGAACACCTATGTCTTTTATTTTTTTTTATTTTTTTTAAACGCATGTGGGGTATTACAATCCACCCCCCTTAAAGAAAGTTTCGTCCTCGAAACTTACCTCCAGTAACGAACAGAAATGGATACTTCTCCCGCATTTCCAGCTCCGGTTCCCAAGTAGCTTCTTCCACTCCATGATGTTGCCACAAGACTTTCACCAATTTGATTACTTTGTTGCGAAGCACTTTCGCCTTGGCGTCAAGAATCTTCACCGGTTGTTCTTCATAGGTTGCTCCGTCTTGAATCTCAATGTCTTCCAAGTCTACGACCGGCGTTGCATCCGATTGACACTTTCTCAACATGGACACGTGAAATACGTCGTGTACTCCAGACAACTGAATTGGTAACCGCAACTGATATGCCGCTTTGCCCACAACTTTGATCACTTCAAAGGGTCCGGTATATCTTGGTGCTAATTTCCCTTTCTTGCCAAATCGAAATACTCCCTTCTTGGGGGACACCTTAAGGAATACATAGTCCCCCTCTTGGAATTCTAATGGTCTTCGTCTTCGATCCGCATAGCTTTTCTGTCTACTCTGTGCCGTGCGTAGTCTTTCCCGGATGAGCTGAATTTTCTCTGTAGTCTCCCGAACAATCTCTGGCCCAAACAAGCTACTCTCGCCCGCTTCTAACCAACACGTCGGGGATCTACACGGTCTTCCATACAATGCTTCATACGGTGCCATCCCAATGCTTGCCTGATAGCTGTTGTTATACGCGAACTCCACCAACGGCAAATGGTCACTCCAACTCCCCTTGAAGTCCAACGCACATGCACGTAGCATATCTTCCACAATCTGTATCACCCTCTCAGATTGGCCATCTGTTTGGGGATGGAACGCGGTACTGAAATGTAACTCTGTCCCCATGGCTTGTTGTAGACTTTGCCAAAATCGCGCCACAAACCGAGAGTCACGATCCGACACAATAGAAAGCGGAACTCCATGTAACCGCACTATCTCACGGATATATAACTGGCTCAAGGTCTCGAATGTATCCGTGGTCTTCATACTCAAAAAGTGAGCAGACTTGGTGAGTCTATCCACAATGACCCACACTGCATTATGCCCGCGCGACGTCCGTGGTAAACCCGACACGAAGTCCATAGTAATGTGATCCCATTTCCACTTGGGAATAGGCAAGGACTGTAGGACTCCTCCTGGCCTTTGATGCTCAATCTTCACCTGCTGACACACCGCACATTTTGCCACATATTTGGCCACATCTCGCTTCATTCCCCTCCACCAGTATTGACGCTTCATGTCCCTATACATCTTTGTGCTACCGGGGTGGATAGCAAACTTGGAGCGATGGCACTCTCCAAGTATCTCCTCCTTTAAGGACGAATCATCGGGAACACATAGCTTCTCCCCATATCTCAACTCTCCATTCTTCCAAGACCATCCTTTAATAGCTTCTCCATTCCCCAATCGGACTCTAATCAAATCGAGTTCCGAATCTAGGCATTGCAACTCTACCACCCGTCGTCGAAGCGTCGGTTGAGCTACAAGGTTGAATAAATATGGTTGGTACTCCGGTCCATCCACCCATAGATCGTACTCCTCCAAAGTATCAATCATTTTCCACCTATTTATCGCGAGAGAATTGATTTCACCCCGAGACTTCCTGCTAAGAGCGTCTGCAACTACATTGGCCTTCCCCGGATGGTAGTTAAGTGTGAAATCATAATCTTCTAAATACTCAATCCACCTTCTTTGCCGTATGTTCAAGTCTTTTTGGGTGAATATGTACTTGAGGCTTTTATGGTCCGAGAACACTTGAAATTTCTCGCCATACAAGTAACACCTCCACAACTTAAGAGCAAAGACCACCGCGGCAAGCTCCAAGTCGTGAGTGGGATAGTTCTGCTCATGAATCTTGAGTTGCCTCGAGCCATAGGCAACTACCTTCCCTCCTTGCATTAGAACACATCCCAAGCCTCGTAGTGAAGCATCAGTGTATACCTCGTAGCCCTCCCCACTGCTCGGAATAATGAGGATAGGTGCTGTCGTCAATTTCTCCTTCAAGGTGCGAAAAGCTAGTTCACACGCTGGAGTCCACAAGAATTTCTCCCCCTTCTTTGTAAGGCGAGTCATCGGCATCGCTAGCTTGGAGAACCCTTCCACAAACCTTCGATAATAACCGGCTAACCCCAAGAAACTCCGTACTTCCATTACATTCTTCGGTGGTTCCCATTTCATCACAGCCTCAATCTTGGCGGGATCAACCGCTACTCCGCGCTCGGACACAACATGGCCAAGGAATTTCACTTCCTTCATCCAAAACTCACACTTGCTCATCTTCGCGTATAGCTTATGTTCTCTCAATGTTTGTAGCACAATAGAGAGATGACGAGCATGTTCCTCCTGAGTCTGTGAGTAGATCAATATGTCATCAATGAACACAATGACAAATTGATCGAGGTAAGGCCGGAAGATTCTGTGCATCAAATCCATGAATGCTGCGGGGGCGTTAGTCAATCCGAACGGCATCACCGTATATTCGAAATGACCATAACGGGTACGGAAAGCAGTCTTAGGAATATCCTCCTCCTTAATTCGCAGCTGATGATATCCCGTGCGAAGATCAATCTTGGAGTAATACTTCGAACCCTTCAACTGATCAAATAAGTCATCAATTCTCGGCAACGGATACTTATTCTTCACGGTAACCCGATTCAACCTCCGATAATCCGTGCACAACCGTAGGGTCTCATCCGTTTTCTTCACAAAGAGGACTGGGGCTCCCCAAGGTGAAGTGCTTAGACGGATAAACCCAATCGCTAACAAGTGATCCAATTGCTTCCTTAGCTCCTTCAACTCCAAAGGTGCCATCCGGTAGGGAGCAATGGACATAGGTTCGGTTCCAGGATAGAGTTCGATCTTGAACTCAATTTCCCTATGTGGCGGTAATCCGGGTAATTCCTCGGGAAAAACATCCGAAAACTCCGATACAATTTGCACTACATCCGTATGAATTTTATCCCGGTTTTCTCCCATTAAGCTAGCTAAGAAACTCAAATGACTTCCCGCTTTCGCTTTTAAGAATCTACTACCCGTCGTAGGGAATGGATGAGAAGAATCTCGGTTATTAATAAAACTGAAAACGACTCCTCCCGGTAACTGAAATGTAATCCGTTTGCGGAAACAATCCATTACCGCCCGGAAAGCGGACAACAAGTCCATTCCGAAAATCACATCATACCCCTTCATTTCTAAAGCAATCAAGTCCACAATTAATTCGTGCTCCCCAATACGAAGCACACAACCCTTGCAAACTCGGCTAGTACCCAACTGTCCTCCCGTAGGCAAGTCAACCGTCAAGGCATGCTCTAACTTCTCGAAACCCAATCCCAAATTCATAGCATATGCAGTACGTATAAAAGAATGAGTAGCACCGGGATCGAATAAGATTCGGGCCCAAGAATTATAGAGGAGAATTATACCATCAACAACTGCGTTGGAGGCATCCTCCTCCGGTTGGGTCAAGGCAAAGACTCTCCCCTGAGTGGCGCCACCTGGGGCTGGAGCTCCTACAGGCCTCTGCTGCTGTAGTGGCTTATTTGCAGCCACTTGTCTTGTCACCTGGTTGTCTCTCGGTGGGAGAGATGGGCAATTGTGTCTGAAGTGCCCCACTCCTCCACATGCGAAGCACTGACGGGGGTCGGTGGCTGTCCTCCCCGATACGCCTCCTGCTCCTCGACCCATCTGGGGTCTCTGTCCCCCTGCCTGATCCGAGCGACGGTAGGGTGCCGCCCTCTGTGCTCCACTGCTACTAGCACCCGTCCGGATCGGACCTCCCCTCATAAGGCCCTGTCGTCGCTGAGTATCCTCCATGTCCTTCTCTACAAGTGCAGCTCTGTCCACCAAATCCCCGTAGTCCCGGATCCTGAGAGCCACCAGCTTCTCCCTAATGGCAGGCCTCAATCCCTGCTCAAAGCGTTTGGCCCTGTTGGCCTCCGTAGATATGAACTCCGTAGCATAGCGGGATAGCTCATCAAACTTCCTCTCGTATTCAGCTAAAGTCAGGCTGCCCTGTCGTAGAATAAGAAAATCGGTCTTCATTCGATCTCGGACCGATTCCGGGAAGTACTTGTCTTGGAAGACTTGATCAAACTCCGCCCAAGTGAGAGCATCCGTGTTCATTTTCCTTTTCACCGAGTCCCACCAATGGTCGGCTTCCCCCTCCAACAAATAGATAGCCAAGCCAACCCGCAAGTCCTCGGCCACTCCCATTCCGTCCAACATCTTCTTCACACGGCGGATCCATTTATCCGCATCCAAGGGATTGGAGCTCCCTTGGAAAGTAGGTGGGTGTTGCCTCAGAAACTCTCGGAGAGCTACCATTCTCCTAGTCTCCTCTCCGTTGCCCGGTACTTGGGCTAAAGGATGTGCTCCACCATTATGGTTGTGGTGGTTGTTGTTACCATTTTGGTTTTGTACCAAAGTGGTGAGCTCCCTCAAGCATTGGTATATGCCATCCATGGCATCGGGAGGTGGTGGTGGTGGTGGATATGTTTGACCTCCACGGCCACGGCCACGCCCACGTCCACGTCCACGTACACGTTCACCGTCCATCCTGCACATCAATTCACAATTTAGTTTCATTGATGTACAAGACATACTAAAATGATATGTAGGATGTCTTGATTTAAGCACAAGGCATATACAAAAATTAACTCAACCATTTCCTGCACCCTAAACCTACATCTCTAGTGGTAGTCCATAACCTACAGCTCCCATGTAAGACCTAAAGCCTAGGCTCTGATACCAAACTTTGTAACGCCCCAAATACCCCCTCGGACGGCATTACATTCTAAAACCTTTCACAATCATGAGAGCACTAAATAAATCCATAAATAAGAAATTTTTATCCATCAACCATTGATATTTTAACAAAATTCGGGCAGAGTCTCCTTTGTACGGGGAGCTCTACCACAAAATCCAACCTGTGCAATTCTACTATAATGACCACACCGGGTCCAATTAACTACTATATAATCAATCCATCAAATTTACATGTTAACCCAAAAAAAATATGCCCACAATGGCATGTACATTCCCAAAGAATTAAACTATGATAAGCAGCGGAATTTCAAAAGATAACTAGACTTTACAATCTTTCAAAAAAACATAGCCTAGTCTAGAACAAAATAGAAGGGCCGCTCTAGGCGTCCACCTCGGGATCTACGCTCCCGTCGATCGGAGTCTCCCAAAGAACGGGCTCCTCGACTCCTGGCTCCTCCTCAAGGATATAGTCTGAAAAATGTTAACAGTAGGGGATGAGCACTAGGCTCTGTAGCAAAATCTTCCCAACTCCAACAAGGTTTATAAAATACAAAACGGGTCGGTCACATTTCATAAATAACATATATGAATTTGAAGTAAAACGGGACATTTTAAATAGATCTCAAGTTTAAGCCATACAGTAGTTAAGGAGAGAAATAAATTAAGTTTAACCATAGCAAACCATTTCCAACATTAAGTCAATTAGGAGGGGCTCCCTCCGATGCATCGTCCCATACCAATGCACCGGCCAAGCCATTCCAGCCAATCATCACATTTATGTTGGTTCATCCCCGTACCATGTATGTTGATTGTTTCTCATGAATCTACCCAACGATTATACCTAGTCCACCCATTTATAATCACAATCACAAGTACTTAGGGAAGGGGCGTCTACCATCCCAATGGCAGTGACGAGTCCCTCCCCAGGAATGGTATACCAACCCTAGTTCGAACTCCAGGCGTACGATAGTGGTCGCATTACCAAATGACAACTCACTACAAGTGCAAGAAACCATCTCCCCCCCCACTGGGTTCAACTGACATTTACACTCTACGGCATATCTCGTAGGTAATCCAAGTCCCTCCCAACCACCATACAATGAGTAAACCAACATATTCTCAATCAATTCACATTTTACCAATTAATCGCAAAATACCCAAATTTCACAAGTAAAGCGTCATAGCAAGATGGAATTAAAATGAGCAAAAGATCAATATAAAGATCATTTTCGTTGAACAATATCGAACACTAAATTTATAAAGTGAGAACCAAGGCAATATATGGAGAAAACTCAATTTTTCTTAAAACCAAGTTTGGAAGATGAAAAAGAGAAATTTAATGGTTACCAAACCATCCCATTATTCAAACATAGCATTTATTACAAGGAGAATTAAGAATCATACAAATCATATCAAATAAATATGGATGGGAGTGGAAAACATATGTATATACATAAACCCTAGCCTCAATGTAAGAAATTAGGAAGAAATCCCCTACCTCTTGGTTGTAGCTTCAATCTAAGACCCAAGATTCAAAATCTTCCTATTCTCCTTCCTTTTCCTCTTAATTTCGTCCTCCTAGGGTTTCTAGAGATTTGGGTGTGAGTGGTTGAGGAATAGAAGCAAAAGAAATGGGTGGAGAAGAGAAAACTTGAGAAATTCGGTTTTGATCTTTATGAGGTGGGAATCTCTCTTGACCTTGGTGTTTTTCTCTCCCTTTTCTCTTCTCTTAGGGCTCTAAGGTATTTAGAGTGGAAGGGAAATGAAGAATGGGAGAAATAGGGCTTGGAATGGGTGTTTTAAAACCCAAAAATCCCGACTTTTACTGTTCATCGTCTGTTTTGGGGGTTTTCCAGACTTACTGTTTTCCTTATTTTTGATCATGATAAACTTTGAATCTGAAAAAGTGCAAAACATGAAAGTTGTAGATCTAGATGTCTTCTGCATTGTGTCAAAATTTCAGCTCAATCGGACCATTGTAGCAAGAGTTATGACGATTCTACGACAACTGGTCCGGAGTAGGCAATGTACCCGGAGCAGCGCCCCAGCGCCCATTTGGGCGCCCCTTTTCACTTCCAATCCTTCCAACTTTAATCCTAACTTATCCTACATACTTTTCTACATCGACCTAATTAGTTCAAGTTCTTTTATGATTTATTTTGTACATTTTCATACCGAAACTAATCTTTTAACTACTCTTTCCTTGAGTTATACTATTTTATCATTTCAAATGAAATAATTACTGAACACCTATGTCTTCTATTTTTTTTTATTTTATTTAAACGCATGTGGGGTATTACAAAATGCTCTCTCAGTATTCTTAAGATCTCAGCTTGATTCTGTTCATAATCATCCATATGCTGATTGAGTTGATTAACAATGGTCTCCAATCCTAGCAGAATTTGTTTATCGGTTCTGTCATCCACCGGTATGTATGGCTGATCCTCTTGTGGCTGTTGCTGCTCTTGCGGGAAAAATTCTTCAGGAGCTTGGAATGGTTTCTTTTGTGGTGGAGGTTGTGCTTTGGGTGCTCTTCAGGCTGTCCTCCATGACTCTTCTTTAAAGAAGTTTTATTTAATGGTCCAACATGTTCCACCATTTTTCATATTGGATCAACAATTAATCCCTTGTTCCTGCATAATTGAGAAACTAACATAGCATATGGAAGTGAGGGTTTCTTTTTATCCACTGTAAGCAACATTTGGTCCATGATTAAGTTTGGAAGATCAATTGTGTGTCCCATCCCAAATGCATATACAAAGTAGCCCTGCTTAGTATAAATTTGATTTTTTTGAGCTCGCGGTAACAAACTGTTTACTATTTTCAGATTTAGGATTCGGTATTTGTCTGTTAGATCCCCTTGCTTTATGTATTTATTTGGTCTACCCCAAACAAACTCTGGATTACCCGTCAATTCTCTCCCTATGGTTGTTAAATCAGGCAGTTCAGTATAAGGATATTGCGGATTTTCTGGTCTTTGCATGGGCTGAAAAATTTTGGCTATAGTAGTTGGTGTAACTTGAAAAATAATACCTTGTACAAACACCCACAATATTCTTTCTCCAATTATCTCAGCATTACTATAAAATTCACGGACCAAACAATCATAAGCAGACACAATAAATCTAACATAATGTAACCATCATCTTTTAGCAAGAATTTGTCTTACTCCTATGTTCTCAAAATCTTCATAAATAACTAGCCTTTCAGAAATGATAGTTTTAGATATAAAATTAGCATCATACCAGGCCTATTGTTCAAAATTTTCAAACATCACCTCATTGAAAATATTTCTTGGTCCAGGTGGTTATGGAGGTGCTTGAGGTTGTTGATGTTGATCTCTTTGTGCACGACTTGAAGATCCTCTTGTTCGATGTCTTGAATCCAAGTTTTTCTTGATTTTTCTTCAAATACTCATTTCAACTGATTTCAATTGGTATATATCTTCAAAATGTGATGGGTAAGTGAAAAATTAGAACAAATTTGAAAATAAACGGTTGAATGTAGCAGATTTGAGAGGATTTTCTTGGAGAATCTTGGCTATTTTGAATTCTGGCTTACGAAGGAGATGAGCTAATCAATTTTTTGCATGGGCACTGCCGTTCGGACACCAGCCCCCACTGTTTGGATGGTGCTGCCTGCCTGGTTTTTTGCTTTGTGTACTGCAGGTTGCTTCTACTGATTTTTTGAAATTCTATTTTTTTTCTTTTAAATTCTTGCAGTTCACAAAATTAAATACAACTTTATATATTCTACAAAACTTTGCTAACCACTCTTTTTCTTGTCAACTAAAAAATGGTTGTTTTTTATTTCTTTATTTGTTATTTATTATTTACAGATTTTCCTAATTAATCTATATTTTTTTATATTTATTTACAAATATTATAATTATGTACAATTATTCTAAAATTATACATCATTTGATCATACTGATTCTGAGTCAGAACTATCTGGATCACTAACACCAGTGATACAATTAACTTCATTTCTTACGTATCTTGTTAGCATTGGGGTAGAATAGGATGACGTCTTAAGATATTCCTTACTCTGCCCATACCTAATCCACCAGAGACGATCTAACGCTCGACTTGAGATTGGTTCCGCACACTGATTATATTGTCTCAAATGTTCTAAACGACCACACCTTACACAACCACCGAGACACTTTGATCTTCTGTGTTTAGCAAATATACTTGTTCCGTGTAAGGGTCTTGGTTGACTTTCAAAAATTTCTAAATTTCTAACTTTTCTAGCTTTTCGCATGATCAATGCATGTATATCTTTTGGAAGATGACGCAATAGAATTAAACTTAACCAAAATAGTTTCTCGTTCATTGTACAATTTATATATATATATATATATATATATTTTTTTTTTCAGAAGTTGAAAATTGACTCACTATCTGGTTTTTTAACGTCTGCCAGTCACAAAGATGAACAAAATTTATTTATTTATTTATATTTTTTTTTCAAAACATTAAATAGAAATATAAGTACATTCACACCTGAGTAAGTTTACACATAAGTAAATTTACACCCATAACTCCCCAACTTAAATTAGACATTATCTGCAATGTATAAAACAATGATAATCAGTACAGATAATAAGAACCAGTAATCTGTTGTCTTTCAACAATTAGGATATCTGACTTTTACTCAGGAGATTTAATCTGTCAAATAAATTACAACTAATTAGTAATATTATTTATTAATCAAACAACAATATACTTTCCAGAGCACATAAACTGGATCAAAAAGTTGTATAGAAGTTATATCTTGAGTAAATCCATCATAATATGGTTTAAGCTTTTGATCGTTTACTTTAAAAATATTTTCAGTTAATAGATTTTTAATTTCAATTGTCCCATAGTCAAAAACTTGCTTGACAATATAAGGACCTGTCAATCTAGATCTTAATTTTTCAGGAAATAAATAAAACTTTACATTATATAATAGAACTTTTTGAAAAGGTTCAAAAGAATTTTTCGCATGATATTTTTATCATGAAAAATTTTGGTTCTTGACTTCACAATTTTTGCATTTTCATAAGCTTAATTTCTTAATTCTTTTCAATTCATTACTTTGAAGTTTGCGAGAGATTCCAGCTTTATCTATATAAAAATTCATCATTTTGATTGCCCAATATGCTCAATATTCCAATTATACAGGCAAGTGACATGATTTTCTATAAACTAACTGATAAGGAGACATCCTAAGTTGGTTTTATATGCAGTAAGGTAAGCCCAAAGCGCATTAGTTAATCTTAAGGATCAATTTTTACGATCTGGATTTACTATTTTTTATAAGATATATTTTATCTCCCTATTAGCTAATTTATCTTGCCCACTTGTTTGTGGATGATACGGAGTGGATATTTTATGTGAAATTGAGTATTTTTTCATAAGATTTTCAAAAATTTTATTACAAAAATGTAATCCATCATCACTTATAATGGTCCAAGGAATTCCAAATCTGGACAAAATATTTTCTTTTAAAAACTTGATCACTATTTTATGATCGTTCTTTCTACATAGAATTGCCTCTATCATTTTAGAGACATAATCGACTACCACTAAAATATACAAATATCCAAAAGATGGGGGAAATATACCCATAAAATCGATGCCCTAACAATCAAAAATTTCAACAATTAAAATAGGGTTTAAAGGCATCATATTTCTTTTTGAAATGTCTCATTTTCTTTAACATCTGTCACAATTTAAACAAAAGATATAAACATCTTTAAAAAGAGTTGACCAATAAAATCCAGATTGCAAAATTTTTGCAGTAGTTTTTTTTGAAGCAAAATGACCTTTGCAAGCTTCAGAGTGACAAAACTGAATTACTTGACCTATTTCATGATTAGGTACACATCACCTTATTATTTAATCTTTACAATATTTAAACAAATAAGGATCCTCCCATAAAAAGTTACGTACCTCAATTATAAACTTATTTCTATTAGATCAGGTATAATGAGAAGGAATAGTACCAGTGGCTAAATAATTAGCTATATCTGCATATTATGGTACTTCTGTTATTACAAACAGTTGTTCATCTGAAAAAGTTTCTCTAATCGGAGTTGGTTCTTCCTTTATATCATAGTTTAATCTTGATAAGTGATCTGTTACCACATTCTCTACTCACTTCTTATCTTTAACGATCAGATCAAATTCTTGAAGTAATAAATATCCAATGTAAGAGACGTGGTTTAACATCTTTCTTAGTAAGTAAATATTTTAAAGCTACATGATCTGTAAATACAATAATTGAAGATCTAACCAGATATGAACGAATTTTATCTAAAGCAAATACAACAACAAGTAGTTATTTCTCTGTAGTTGAATAGTTTATTTGTGCATCATTTAGAGTTTTACTTGTATAGTAAATAACCTAAGTTTTTTTTATCTTTCCTTTGACCTAATACAACTCCTACTACATAATCACTTGCATCACACATTAATTTAAAAGGTAAAGACCAGTCAGGAGGTTGCATAATGGGTGCAGAAAAAAAACATGCTCTTTAATTTATCAAATGCTAATTGACATGCATTATTCCATTCAAATAATACATCCTGACATAGAAGATTACATATAGGTCTAGATATTAAACTACATTTTTTTATAAACCTTCTGTAGAATCTTGCATGACTTAGAAACAAACAAATATCTTTTATTTTTTTGGTGAAGACAGATTAGCTATTAGATCAATTTTTGATTTATCAACTTCGATCCCTTTTTAACACTACATGTCCTAACACAATACCTTGTGTAACCATAAAATGATATTTTTCCCAATTTAAGACAAAGTTTGTTTCCTCACATCGAATAAGCACTTTTTCAAGATTTTCCAAACATAAATGAAATGAATCATCATATACTGAAAAGACATCCATAAAAACTTCTAGATATCGTTCTACCATATCACTGAATATATTTAACATACAATGCTGAAAAGTTGCTGGACCGTTACATAATCCAAAAGGCATCCTTTTATATGCAAAAGTAACAAAAAGACATGTAAATGTAGTTTTTTCTTGATCATCTATCGCAATTTCAATTTGATTATAACCAGAATATCCATTTAAAAAATAGTAATATGCATGACCAGCTATTCTTTCTAGTACTTGATCTAGAAAAAGCAACGAAAAGTGATTCTTTATGGTAAGAGAATTTAGCTTTCGATAGTCAATACACACACGCCAACCTTTGATTGTACGCATTGGAACTAATTCATTTTCTTAATTTTTTAATACAGTAATACCAAAATTTTTAGGGACTACTTGTGTAGGACTAACCCATTTACTATTAGATATATGATAGATAATATTTGCATCTAATAGTTTAAGTACTTCATTTCGGATTACTTCTTTTAAATGTGGGTTTAGTCTTCTTTGTATTTGATGAGATGGTTTAGCATTTTCTTCTAAATATATACAATGAATACATAGAAGCGGACTTATACCTTTTATATCTACTTTTGTCCATCCAAGAACACTTTGATGATTTATGCCTTTAAGCTTATCAAAAGCTTGCTAGCACGCTTCATTCCAATCAAAGATTATGTCCTGACTTAGGAGATAACAAATAGGTTTTGCTACGGTACTGAAATCCTTTATGAATCTCCTGTAAAAGCCTGCATGTCCTAAGAATGATCGGACATCCTTTACAGTCTTGGGAGCAGGCAAATTCTCAATCAGATATATTTTTGCCTTGTCAACTTTCATGTTCTCAGACAAGACAATGTGACCTAAGACAATGCCTTGTGTTACCACAAAATGGAATTTCTCCCAATTAAGCACCAGATTGCCTTCCTGACACCTTATCAACACTTTTTCTAGATTGGCCAGACATAAATCAAACAAGTCACCATAGACAGAGAAGTCATCCATGAACACTTCCAAAAATTTCTCGATCATGTTACTGAACAGACTAAGCATGCATCTTTGGAATGTTGCAGGAGCGTTACAAAGTCCGAATGGCATCCTTTTGAATGCAAAAGTGCCAAAGGGGCATGTGAATGTGGTTTTCTCTTAATCATTAAATGCTATCTCAATTTGATTGTACCCAAAATACCCATCCAAAAAATAGTAAAATTCATGGCCTATAATTCTCTCTAGAACCTGGTCTAAAAAGGGAAGTGGAAAATAGTCTTTCCTAGTCACCAATTTGAATTTTTGATAGTCAATACACATTCGCCATCCTATGATGACTTGAGTTGGTACTAGTTCATTGGCTTCATTCTTTACTATTGTGACCCCAGACTTTTTTGGCACAACTTAGGTTGGACTAACCCATTTGCTATTGGAGATGGGAAAGATTATCCTTGCATCTAAGAGTTTAAGCACTTCCATTTTCATAACTTCCTTCATGTGAGGGTTCAGTCGTTGCTGCATTTGATGAGAGGGTTTTGAATCTTCTTCTAGATATATGACATGATTGCAGATCAACGGGCTTATACCTTTCAAGTCAGCGATGGTCCACCCAATGGTGCTTTTATGACTTTTAAGAATTTTAATCAGTTTAGAATCTTGCAAGTCTATGAGCTTAGATGAAATTACCATTAGGTGCAACTCATCCTCTCCTAGGAATGCATATTTGAGGTCAGATGGGAGAGGTTTCAATTCAGGCTTTGGTGGTCTGACACTTGATGAGAGTGGCTTTGTGCCACTTGGTGAAAGCTCGTCGAATTTGGGGGCCCATGTCTCAATAGCATGAGTGGGGCAATTCTTTGGATCATCATTTGTTGTCTTAGATGTAATGGGTTTTGACAAAGAAAGTTCATTGGGGTTTTCATAGAATGTGTTATTCAGATGGTCCTGAACCAACGATTTGATGAAATTTATTTCTTCCTCTTCTTTGTCTTCTCTTGGGTGTTTGACAACATTGAAATATTTAGCTCAAGAGTCATATTCCCAAATGTTAATTTCATGACCCCATTCGTGCAATTGATTAGTGCATTTGAAGTTGCTAGGAAGGGTCGACCAATAATTATGGGAATTGGGTTCTCTAAATATTTTGCTGGGTGAGTATATAGGACAATGAAGTCAATAGGGAATACAAAGTTGTCCATTTAGACAAGTACATCTTCCACAACACCTCTAGGGATTTGGACAGATTTATCTGCCAACTGAAGTGACACTTGTGAGTTTGAGTTCTCCCAGACCGAACTGCTGGTAAACGAAAAAAGGGAGCAAGTTGACACTAGCTCCAAGGTTTAACAATGCTTGTTTGATTCTGAAATTTCCAATGTCACACGACACAGTTGAACACCCTAGATCTTTGTATTTTTGAGGGGTTTTGTGTTGAAGCAAGACACTGGCATGTTCTGTCAGGAAGACTCTTTTTTGAACATTCTAGCCTCTTTTGATTGTGCACAACTCTTTTAGAAACTTGGCATAAGATGGAACCTGTTTGGTTGTATCTAGAAATGGGATGTTGATTTTTACTTGCTTAAAAAGCTCGTAAATTTTAGGCTGATTATTCAACTTTTGTGCAGTTTTGTGTCTATGAGGAAAAAGAGCAGGAATAGGACACGATGGTCCCTTTTCTTTTGATGGTTCTGAATCTTGTTCAATCACAAGTTCAGGCTCGTCCTTAATTATAAGTTCAGGCTCCACTGTCTTAGGTTCAACTGGTGAGTTAACTGGGATTGACTTAGGTTTTAGCTGGGGAATTAGCATGTCTCTAATGGTCTTGTCAATCACCTTGCCACTCCTCAGTGTAGTGACAACTTGGGCTTGGTCTTGTGGAGTTTCCATGATTGTGGGATTTTCCACTTAAAATTGGCCTTGTGGTGCTTTTAAGATCCTCGAAAGATTGAGTGGTCTATGTATTAAAATCAGTGAAGGCCTGAGTGGAATTATTGTTGTAGTTCATTTGGCTTTGCATGAATTGATTTAGTGTGTCCTCAAGACTTCTCTTTTGTGGCAGTTGGTATGGTTGATACGTGGGAGGTCCTTGAGGTGGTGGGTGTGAACCTTGTTGTTGATTCATTGGAATTGGTTGTGTGTTTCTCCAACTGAAGTTCGGGTGGTTCCGCCACACTAGATTGTATGTTTCAGAGTACGGGTTGGAGTAAGGCTTGTTGAAGTTAGAAATGACATTTGTTTGTTCCAACAAAAATTCCTTGAATGCTGGAATGGTTGGACACTCCCCAGTAGGGTGTCCTGTCAATGCACAGATCCCACACACTTGTTCTGTGGGAGGGCCAACATCAATTTGATGAACCTTTTTCATCTCTAAAACTTCAAGCTTTTGAGACAGGGTGTACATTTTTGCTCTTAGGTCATCATCATCTTCCAAGACATACTTACCCCCTTAGGAAGTAGATGGTTTGACTTCAACAATGATAGGGGAGGGTGAGTCCCACATCTGAGAACTGTCAGATATGGTGTCAAAAAAATTAAATGCCTCCTCTGGACTTTTACTCATAAACTCTCCTTGAGCCATTATTTTGACAAACTGACACAGTCTACTGGGTAGGGAGTCATAAAAGAATCCTACCAAAGCCTAATTCTCAAAAGCATGGTGCAGGTAGGACTGGAGTAGATCTTTGAATCTCTCCCAACTTTGGTAAAATTTTTCTCCTTCTTTGACCAAAAAATTCATGATTTGCCTTTTTAGTGAATTAGTGCAGTGTAGAGGGAAAATCTTTCTAAAATAATTATTTTGTAGTGCCCACCAGTCAGGTATTGAAATAGTTTTTAAAAAATTTAGCCATTGTTTAGCTTTATCATTTAGAGAGAATGAAAAAAGTTTGTTTTGGCTAGCTCAAAATTGTGTTGAAATGTTCCACATACTTCCTCAAACTCTTTTATGTGCAGATATAGGTTTTCTATTTCAAGTCCATGGAATTGAAGGAGTAGTTGAACTTTTCCCGTCTTTATAGTAAAGAGGGGTGCATCAGAAAGATAAAACAAGAGGGGACACTATTTCTTGTAGGATTTAAGTAATCCCTCAGAGTTCGAATGTTAGGTACTTCCCCTCTCTCACATGAATTTCTCCTCGTCTCTCATCATTTGCCATTTTACTTTTACAAGAGTCTACTACTGATCTAGGTGAAGGTGGTTCTGGTTGATTCACAAACCCAGAAGTTCTGCCGGCAAATTTTGATAGTGAGGAGCGTCCTCTGACATAAAAATAATTAAAACAAATTTATACATAGTGAAGCAAATATTTATACAAAAAGAGAGGTCTTTTTACCTTTTACCATAAAACACCTTTTATTGTTCCCCAGCAACAACACGAAAAACTTGACTTGATCCGAAATGTGTACACCCAAGTGCAGGCGGTCAAGCTGTAGTAATAATGCAGTTAAGTCTAGAGTCAAATACACAGGGAACTATGATTGGTGTTCTGAAGTAAGTAGTGACAGAGACCAAGTAACTAGAAACCTTAAGAGTTTGAAGTTATGGGATTTCTTTGAATAGAATAGAAGATTCTTTCTAAGAGTTTTCTAGACAAAATATAAGATAACTTCAAATGTAAAACAATCACCCTTTAGCTTGAGGATCAGAACATGTAGTTGATCATCCGGTTTATTATACTTGTGCTTTATAACTCAATTAACTCCCGTGTCAATAGTAAGTTAATCGGAAGGTAAAGATGGACTGTGAGAATTAAGCACATGATTCCGATGCCTTTCTAGAAGTTTACAAGAATTGCCTGTGCTGAGATTTAACCTGTCTACAAACACGCAAGTGTTTCTACAAGGCATCCAACCATGGCATTAATGTTCCATTCTTTAGATAAAACACAATAATGGTGAAGATTGAAATATTGTCATGAAGATCTAGTCGGGGTACTTGTCTTGAACCAAAGGGTCTTTCCATGCAAGAGTCATTCATGACATAGAAAGAACCCCTGGTTATACAAAGTGCCTTAGATTTGCTAGATACAATCAATCATTCAATAAGCAAGTGGAATATAAAGCATTAAAGTATAAAGAAAATGCACAAATATAACTTCCGGATAATCAATACATGTTCATCACCTATAACTAAAGAGTGAATTAGGAACTACTCACTCTTCATGGCTTGGGTAAAGCTAGAAAAGTGAGTGATACTCATTCTTCCAAGTAGAGAACTTAAAAGGTAAAGTACAATAAGTGAAGAATCGATCTTCACCAAAGAATAAGTGAATCACATTCCACCCTTCACGGTTTTGGTAAAACTCTAGAAAAGTGAAAGAGTTTCACTCCTCTAAGGAAGAAGGAAGCTCAAGCAATGGAAGTGAAAGACATGAATAATAGAAGTAAAAGAAAGCTAGTCACATTTGGAGGGTAGCTTCCTCAACCATGAAATGGAGGGTTGCTTCCTCAACCAACATATAAACTAACTGCCTTGATACAAGCAAATATAACATACATCTAACTACATGAGTGGGAGTCCAAGCCTCCATCAAGTTCTTGACTAGTTCTTAGTGTAGTCTAAGCCTTACAAACTAAGTTCTAGTCTTCTACAAGAACATCCTCCCCTCCAAAGGCTCTCCCAAGGGGAGTATTTATAGGCAAAGAGGAGGGGGAGACAAGGGAGTGTGAAGGAATAGTGTATGCCGCCCAAGTCCAAGTGAAAAACTAACTACTTTACAGCCTTCCAGTGGACGTTCAAACATGATTTGGCATTTGAACGTTGTCTATGTTTTTCCTTTACAGGCGTTCGAACGTTGTCTGGCGTTCGAATGTTTCTGCTATTTTTGATTTTGGATTTAGCAATCTTTTCATTTTCATATGTTTCATTTTTCAGTTCTTCCAATCATTAATCTGAAGTTTGCAAGATGCACTTGCTTTGTCAATATCAAAATTTATCATTTTGATTGCTCAGTATGATCGATGTTCCAATTCTACAGGCAAGTGACATGGTTTACCATAAACTAGTTGAAGGTGAGATTCTCAAAATAGTTTTGCATGCAGTACGTGATTCAAACTATTTTGTAATCGAATTTATATTATACATCCAAGTATAAGTGGTCGAATTGTAGTTTTCTCGGTTTAAGTCCAAGATCGATCCCATGAAGAGTATTTAATAATTTAAAATTCAAAATAAGAATAATGAAGTTATTGTTTAAAACAGGGTAGCATGAGATAGCTTGTGATGTGAGCTTAGATTGATAACTAGTCTAAGTAAATGAAATATGTAAACAAATTTCTAAAAGATAATAATATGAAAATGTACCCTTCAGTTTAAGGATCTAATATGCTTTATGTTGGTTAAATGCTGGAAATGCTACCTTATAGCAATTAACTTCCATGTCACTAGAAAGTCAACCAGTAGGTCTGATGTATATAACTCATACCACAAAAACTTCTTAGGTTAGCTGGTGGTATTATTAAATTATAACATAACAAATTTTTAGGTTAGCTGGTAGTATTATTAAACCATAATACAACAACTTCTTAGGTTAGCTGGTTATATGACAATTGACTAATCTAAGTAATCCAGAAGGACAAGCCATTCATGAGGATCACTTGAATTACTCAATTAGCTATTATTATAATATGTGTCAGTTAAACAAGCCTAGTAATCCAGAAGGACAAGCCATTCATGAGGATCACTTAGATCGTTAATCTGATGATTTTTATATATTATATCAGTTAAACAAGCCTAGTAATCCAGAAGAACAAGCCATTCATGAGGATCTGTAACACCCCGCCTTTTCTTTTATATATGTATATAGATATATAGTAAATAATTGTTGTAAAAATGGGGATATGTGTAGTGATGTGTGTTTGAATTTGGTAGAATGAAAAAGGGATGAACAGTGCACTGGCTGTAACATCAAGCTCGATTTCGACCTTGATGCAGTCCATATCTCTCAAAACCTAAAACATGAAATTTGTAGAGCTCTCTCTTAGGATTCCATATCACCTTGAATCATCTCAATCGGAACTAGGAGGAAGGAGTTATGTCCATATTACGAAGTAGTGTCTACACTGTCCAAAAATCTGTCCGGCAGACTACCTTTCCCTAATTTCATCATAACTCTTTATTGGAAAGTCCGAATTGTGTACCGTTATTTTTGTTAGAACCCTAACTCGTATATCTTTCCAACCATATAGGTTACACCTCCTAGAAATACCTGAGTCAAATCAGTTTATTCTATGAAGTTGACCAAAAATCTGCACTATGGTGCTCCTTGGATAGTAAAGGGTTGTGCTTTCTTATTAGACCTTGAAGGTGTAAAACCCCATATGTTTACATTAATATATTAATGTACTTGTCTAGTGATTCTTCTATATGTAATGACTTAAGAATAAACCATATATATATTAAAATCGTAAGGATATCACCTATAGTAGTTCGAAGGAATAAAATAGAAATTTTAATGTTCCAAGTGTGAATTTATTTTAGTTTTGAAATAAATCATAAAAAGCAATGTTTTTAGGTTAAAATAACATTAAAAATGAATCCGAAACGTCGAAAAACCTTAGGGTAGTCGTATGGATCAAATTGGAGATTTCTAGTGGCAAAACTGTAATTTTGGAAAAAACTCAAAATTCAGCCATGAACAATGATTTGTCGCGGACTGCTGTGTTTAAAACACAGAATCCAGCCAATTTCGTCCATTTTTTCTCACATCTCTCACCCCCAAACCCCTTAGCACCCTTGGGGAAGATAGAGGAAAGGAGGAAAGGGAGAAAGGAGGTCATTAGAGCTTGGGTTTTTGGTTTGAAACTTTGATTCAAGGTAGGGGTTTTTCTTCCATGCTTGTCCATTGAGGCTAAGGCTAAAATATATATATGTTTTGACTCATACTTGTATGTATTTGCTAGGAATTCCTTGTTTCTTGGTTTTCTTGCAATTATGGCATGTCTTAAACAAAGTTAGGATTGATTACCCATGAAACTTCTTTTATAGCTTTAAAACCCTAGTTTTTGGGAAATATGGAATTCTCTTTCTACATTTGCTCAAGCTTGGTTTTGAGAACTTTAGTGCTTTGTGTGAGTAATGAAAATGATGTGGTGGTGATCTCTTGTATTTTTCTTAATTGGTTATTGGGATTGTCGCATGATAAAATTTGGGGATTTTGATAATGGTTGCTTGTTGAGGGCAATTTGTGGATTTTATCTTGTATGTGATTGTTGGTATGAAAAGAGGATAATTATGAACCGAGGTTACTCGTAAGTATGCGGTTAAGTGTGGAATACTTGAAGGGGGGTAGAGGTTACTTGTAAGTATGCTACCTACCAAAAGAGGATATTTATGAACCGAGATTACTTGTAAGTATACGGTTATGTGTGGGAGACTTCAAGGGGGGTAGAGGTTACTTGTAAGTATGCTATCTACCAAAAGAGGATATTTATGGATCAAGGTTACTTCTAAGTATGCGGCTATGTGTTGGATACTTGAGGGGGGTGGAGGTTACTTGTAAGTATGCTACCTACCTAAAAGGACATCTAACGACCGTGGTTACTTGTAAGTATGCGGTTATGGGAAACAAAGACTTGAAGGGGGTGGAGTTTACTTTTAAGTATGCCACCTGCCAAAGGAAATATAATAATCGATGGTGGAATAAGCGTTCCTTTTTGTATTATGGTGTTACTATTGCATTTCCCACAAGAGCTTGTGGAGGTATGGGACTCTACAAGAACTTGTTGGAAATGGTTATGGTTGCTCATTGTGACTTGGGTTTACTGTTCATTTAAATTATTGCGAATGTTTAAACTTGAGATCTGTTTCAAATGTCACGGTTTTACTTCAAATGTTATATGATATTTTGGAAAATAAGACCGAACTGTTTTACTTGTTTTCTAAACCTTGTATGAGTATGGAAGGAATGTTGCTACAGAGCTTAGTGCTCATCCCCTACAAATAATATCTTTTCAGATTTCATCTATGAGGAGGAGTTACAAGTAGATGAACCAGTGCATGGGGAAGCTCCCCTAGAGGGGAACGGGGATCCTGAACTGGATGCCTAGAGTTATATTTCTTTTGTACTAGACTAGAGAGTTTATTTTGAAATCATGTAAAGTCTAGTATTTTGTTATTTCACTGCAAGTGTAATTTAATTCTTTTGGGAATATATTTGTCATACTTGGCCTATTCTTTTGGGATGGCATTGTGGATATGACATATGATGAATGAAAGTTTATTTTATGATGGATAAATAGACCCGGTGTGGTCAATAGTTATGCATATGTGGACCCGGTGTGGTCAATTGTAATATAATTGTACAGGTTGTGTTTTGGGTAAAGCTCCCCGTACAAAGGAGACTCTGCCCAAATTTTGTTAAAATATGAATGGTTGATGAATGAACTTTCGTCGTGATGAATTTACGTAATGCTCTCATGGGGTGAATGATTTTTAGAATGTAATGTCACCCAAGGGGGTTTTTGGGGCGTTACAGGATCATTTAGATCATTAATCTGACAATTGTACCATGCAACAGTAGAACATCCTCAGTGCTCCTGGAGGACTAGCCATGCGGTTGGAACACTGTAGATATTTAACTAGCAAGTTGATGATTCACTGATGACATGATTCTGGGTTACGTAGAAACACCCAATTACGTACATCACAGTATTATGCATGAAGTTCATAGTAATATATATATATATATATATATATATCTATATAATAAAGTAGAACGAAGTTTGAATTTAAAAGACAAAGAGAGGTTCAGATCGTTTTAACACAAAACATAAACACATCTAACGAATAACGTAATTCCAACATAAAAGACGGTTCAGATCAATTTAGTATTATTGATCCGCGATCCTAATTAATGTACATTCCAACAATACTCAACTACATTCCTTTTATCTATCCTCATCTTCATTCAAAACATTGGAGAGATTGACTAAGACTCTACTACATTCCTTTTATCTCTTATCATCCTCATTTAAACTATTGGAGAGTTTGACTTAGACAGTTGTATATCTATATATATCTATCTACTCTAACAATATAGAGGCAATTTTAATTTTTTAAAATTAAAATTAATACTCTCAATTTAAAAAGAAAAAAAAGAGAGGAACAACTAAGATTTAATTGAAATTTAAATATACGGTTTAGATATCATCAAAATTCATCTAATCTAATCCTACAAAAAATATTAAATTCTGCCCAAAAATTAAAACTCACTACACAAAACCCCAAGAAAGTCAATCTGTCTTCCTCCCCCTGTCTTTCTCTCTCTCTCCCCTATGATAGATGCTCTCGCCAAACCCCCCCTACACACACAATGACAATCTCTCTCGCTCTTGCCTACGACAACTTAGCTTACCATAACTATTTGAAGTAATATTACCTGTGGACGAGATCCAAGGTTCAACTAGCCTCCCTCCATAGGGATTGAATTCAAACATGGGCAAGAAGCCCCAAAAGAAGAAGAGGAATATGGTATATTATATGGAATATGAATTTGACAGTGCTGATTCTGACCTCATGTTGAATCATTATGGATGATGATTCCATTCCTTGCATGCAGACCCATGTGGTAGCTAACCTCCCCATATATCTACAACACATTTTCCTAATGTTTTATTTCCTCTGCATGTATGCTTGGTAGGGATATGGGCAATCTTGAAGAACAATGAAATGCTTACTTGGCCGGAGAAAATCAAGTTTGCGATTGGACTCTTGCCAGTCATGATTGGGGGACAGGCTTATGTTAAGGCTCAAGATGATTTTAGTGTTCAAGATTGGATGAGAAATCAAGTATGATTTCCATTAGACTAAGCCTGTTTTTGCTTCATTACAATTGAAATTATTGTTGTAATTTTGTTTTTGCTTTCATTTAGCTGGTTTTTTTTTATCACTACTCTTTCTTTGATTGTGTTTTGAGTTTGCTAGCCTACATTGTTAATCATGGGTTTATGTACTAATGTCATATGGATGATCATATTATTTGGTGTTGAAGAAATGAATGCAATCCTACTGATTGTTTGGTACTCTGATGAATATAGTCCTACTAACAAGCTTTTGTTCTTGACAAAAGGTTACTTTCTTCAATTTAACTTGGTTTCATTTTTTTCAGATTAAAACCTGTGTGCAGTGGTCACCACTTGCTTCACACGTAGCAATGATACATAAGCAAGTTGTTTGTTATTAGGGACATGTCGGTACCTTTAACTGCCTAATTTGTTGCGCTCAGGCTAATGTCCTTCATTACTTTTTGTTGTTCCTATGTTAAATATATTTCAACCTAAAACATAGTTCTACTTATTTCTTTTGCAATTTAATTGTGTTTAATTATAAGTTAAGCTTATTGATTTATCTTCTAATGAGAGATATTTGGTTATATATGATTCTAAGGCATGATAATAAACAAGTAATTCTTCGTATATTTTTACCAAGTTCGTCTTTTTAATTTAATTTGCTTGGTTCAAGGTAAGATTGAACTCTTTTATTGTTTCTCATTAACTGTGCTTGAGGTAAATGGATCCTTAACTTTTAGAGATTGGAGATTTGAACATTGTTTGAACGATATACTTAGTTTAGTTCAATTCCTATCACTAGACATTTTTATGATATCATTTAGTGCGTATCAATATTAGGGATTTTTGGGCTTTGAGCTCCGCTTGAAGTTAATTCTAATAAAGTAAAATAATATACTCTCAAAGATCGCCTGAGAGGGGCAGGAGATTTTTTAATGGGTAATTGATATCTTAGCAATGGTAGTTAGTAATAATTGAATTGCTTTGGATATTTTGTTTTTACTTTGCTATATGCAATTGATGGTGGTGATGATAGTTAGCAATTTCATGGTGGTATTTTGTACCTAATTGTCATGTTTTATGATGAGAAGATTTAGTTTTTTTTTTGGATTATTAATTATGATCTCTCTCTCCAACTCCATTTTATATATCTTGGATGAAGGTTCCACATTGGTGTTGAATTGCTATACATGGTTATCGAGTAATAGTGGATCCTTTCACTATTATTATATTGGATATTGTCTAAGCATGGTTGTGTGCTATTAGCTAAGCATAATATATTAGTAGTATAAGTATCGGTGAATATATTGTTGGAGTAGGAGAAATAATTGATTCTGAATGTTAAAATTTTAAACTGTAAACTCTCAAATAAATTTTACAAATGAACCATTTAAGATATAATTGATGATAAATAGTGAACATGTTTTTGTTTTTTTTTTCTGCAGATGTTGATTCATGCATGATTGCAGTGTGACTTTCTTTAAATAAAGTTTGATTATATATGTTTTGTATACAAGTGGATATTATTCAAATACTTTATTTTTTAAAGATATTTTGTCAAAAAATTTTAAAAATATTAGTGGGTTATATATATTGTTGATTGTCGTAAATGAGTTATACATTACCTTTGTGCATGGACAAATATTTATAATTTTTTAACAAGTTACATAGTACTTTTAGGCATGAGCAATTACTAGTATATATATAAAATATCAGCATTTTCAGAAGTTAACCAGTATTATACATATGTTCACCCCTCACGTAAGGGTATAAATAAACTACTCACACTTCACTACTATAGACAAGTAAGGAGTGCGGGTAATTTTCATTACAATAGTAACTAAAATACATACATTGACATTACTTTCACAAGGAATAACTGAAATACAATCACCCTTAATATTGATTAAGACACAAAGGTGGCGGCAGTTCAACTTTCCAAGTAGAAAGACATAACAGAAATGTAGAAATACAGAGTTTTGGCTGGAGAGTAGGACAAACCGGTTTGAATTCTCTATGACTTTCTCTTTTTCTCTTTTCTTTCTCTCCCCTTTCTTTCTCTTTTTTGTTCTTTTCTTTTTTCCTCTCCCAGCCCATTCGTCTGAAGTGAAGAAGGCATCCCATATATATAGGTAAAGGGAAGCAGGAGGTGGAGGATATACTTCAACTGCCTAGGACCACTGTCTGGACACCACCACCACCATCCAGATGGTGGTGCTTTATTGGAAAGTTGATCCTCATCTTCTTATTGTGCTGGCTATTTCTTGGTTAATTTACACTTGCTCCCCTTGTTCTTTCAAGCTTTGATAGATTACCCAATGTAATTTTTTGCAGTTACGCATAAAAACCCTAAAATTTAAGACAATATACAAATAAAACCCTAGCTTACATACAAACCCTAATTTACAGGTTTTAACTGATTTATCTTACCTAATTATCTTATTTAACTATATTAATTTACATATTAATTAAGGCTAATCACACTCCTCAACTTAAACTTTAATAGTCCCTAGTAAATTATAAAAACTATTAACAAAAATAAAATATAAACAAAGTAAAATCATTTTCGTAGATTTTTTCACGATTGAATTTAGCATATGCAATAAGCTATTAAACCCCTAGATGATCTCAAGTGGACGAGTTTTGTCTCGTGAAGGTTTTCAGTGAAGCTACCTACAAACTTCAGTAGTTAGGATTTCATATTTCATATTTTTCACAAATACAATTAAGTCAATATTTCTTCTGCATTGCTAGAATACTTCCTTTTTTGATCACTACAAGAGTAACATATGTTAGTTGTAATATTATCCATATATTTTTGTAAAAACTTATGTGTTTGTGTAATTATTTCTTTATTTTCAAAAATCAATCAAGAAATATTACCATCTCTCATGGTAGTCTTGATGTCAATCCTTTCTTGGAATACACTCAGCAAAGAATACACATATGTTATAGTGACTATTTTCACAAAAACTACTTGCGATTGGAATATTGTAAACAAAGCAAATAGTCTCACATGTAATCAATTAACAGAGCGGTTATTCGAATAAAATTGGAATTTGACATAATCTCATGAAAGAATATTAACACTCTTTTAAACATATCATTAACATTTTCCTTTTTAGGATAGTTAAGGTTAATACAAATGCATGAATTCTGGAATCAAAAAGGACTTTTTAGGGTTGTAATGTGGCCAATGGTTTAGGATTTAAGAAATGACGTTAGTGGGATTCAAAAGCTACCTTTTATATTGTGGCACACCTTTTCCTAGTTTTTCTTAGACTTGCATTTTCGTCCTTTTTATTTTTCCTCCATTTTTCACTTTCTTGGTTCTTTTCTTTCCTTTTTTTTTTCTTAGAAATTTCTTTCATAGATTTTTCTTTTCTTTGAATAGTAATCACCTTTTTCTTTTTCTACCTCTTTTTTTTTTCTTCTGCTATTTTTTATATGGCTCGGGTATTTTTCAGGTTTAAATGAAAAGAATTTATATTTTGTTAGGCTCAATCACGGCTAACTAAGAATATAATTTTGTAAAAGAAATGTTTAAGGCTCAAGATTAAAGAAAAATGACCTAAGATTATTTTTCAGAAAATCATACACCCGTATAATCTCTAAATAAAAGTCTATGGAAAATGCTAACAATATAATTTAATATGTACTAATCAAAACAAAACTAATGAGATTATTCAAAGAAAGTTTACCGCTGAATCGAGATTCTTATTTAGGTAGATGTAGAATATCTCCTAAGAAAGATTGGTTCAAAATCTGCAGTAGGTCTTACATCTCTAGTATATATACAAAGATTCTACTATTTCACAAGGTTTTTATCAATAAAGAAATCTAACTGTGCTTAAAAGGATAAGTTTAAACAAAAAATATTAAGATAATACACAATTAAAATATGAAAATCCAGCGTGATTACATTAAGATTATTCTTGCAAAGCATTAGAATATTTAACCTAATTTAATTGTGAATTATATGAGATAGTCTTTCTAACTTAGAAACATAAGTTTCATAACAATTGACAAAAACAAACTTAAACACAAACAAGTTTAAAACCACAAACAGGTTCAAAACATAAAGAAATTAAAAAACATAAAGTAAAAGTGCATAAATTAAAAGATGAGTAAAAGATAACAAATTTTTTGGTAGAATCTCCAATCTTTAAGAAGTAGAAGGTCCCCCTCCAAAACATTCTCGAAGTATCCTTAACATTTCTGCTTGATTTTGCTCATAATCAGTCAAGCGTTGATTTATCTGAGTGATGGTGGTACCAAGTTGGTTAACTGTGGTCTCCAATCCAAGTTAGATCTATCTGTCTGTCCTGTCATCCATTGGTATGTATGGCTGATCCTCTTGTGGCTACGACTGTTCTTGTGCAAAAAATTCTTCAGGAGCTTCGAATGGCTCCTCTTGTAGTGGAGGTGGTGCTTCTTGTTGATCCTCTGGGTTTACTCCATTACTCTTTTTCAAAGATGTTTTATTTAGTGGTCCACAATGTTCCACTATTTTCCATGAAGAATTAACAATTACTCCCTTGTCCCTGCATAGTTGAGAAACTAACATAGCATATGAGAATGAGGGTTTTTTTCTATCCAAAACAAGTAACATTTGATCCATGATAAGATTTGACAAATCATTTGTAAGTTCCATCCCAAATGCAAATAAGAAATAGGCTTGCTCAGTATAAATTTGATTCTTCTGGGCTCGGGGTAACAAACTGTTAACTGTTATCAGATTCAAAATTCAGTATTTGTCTATCAAATCCCCTTGCTTTATGTATTTATTTGGCCTTCCCCAAACAAACCCTGGGTTACCAGCCAACTCTATCCCTACGCTGGTTAAATCAAACAATTTAGTATAAGGATATTGCGAGTTGGGTGGTCTTTGTATGGGGTTAAAAAATTCGGCTATAGTAGCCGGTGTAACTTGAAAGATTATGCCCCAAACAAATACAATCAATTGTCTTTCTCCAATAATTTCAGCATTACTATAGAATTCAAGGATCAAGCAGTTATAAACAATATTAATAAATCTAACATAATCCAACCATCCTCTTTCATCAAGAATTTGTCTAACTCCTATGTTTTTAAAATCCTCAAAAATTATTGGCCTTTCAGGAATGATAGTTTTGGAGATAAAGTGAGCATTATACCAGGCATGTTGTTCAAAATTCTAAAAAATCACCTCATTGTAGATATTTCTTGGTCCAGGTTGTTGTCGAGGTGCTTGAGGTTACTGAGGTTGTGTAAACCCCCACATTATTATCTTTATAAAACAATGTAATTATTTTTGAAATGCTAATATATGTGATGATGTATGCCTGAACTATGTGGATTGAAAGAGTAGAAATAAAAATGTTATTTGAGGTAATAAGGTATGTTGTAGAAGTTTGGAAGTATTCCGAAATGAAAGCACACTTTAGAAAGAATTTGAATAGGAAGGAGTTTTGATACATCCCTAGCGTTTGGATCATAAATTTTTACTTTGACATCTATTTGATTTGAAATTTGATAGTAGATAGTAGACTTCAAGTGCTACAAAAGAGTATTTCACAAAAATTTTCCAAATCTACTTCTAAACAGGTTAAAACTTCATTGGAAGTTTTAGCAGAAACTGGGAGTCCGTTCGAACGTAAATGACGTTTGAATGTAAGTGACTCCCAGTACTTTGGTTTTTGCAGAGCTCTGATGGAAATGCCGAAGCACTAAGAACAACCAAAGTTTGAACGCCAAAGTGACGTTTGAACATGAAACAAGAAATTGCATTAGTGACGTTCGAATGCCAAATGATGTTTGAATGTGAGTTACGGATTCTGAGTTTCAAATTCACGTACAGGGAACCATTTGGCCTCCTATAAATACATAAGGACATCTCCTTTAGCCCCATTTCCACATTTCTAACCCTAGAGAGGCTTAGAGAGGAAGAAAGAAAGGGAAAACAAGAGATTAAAGTGTTGATTCAAGTTTGGGAAAGATCAAATCTTCAAATTCTTCACACAAAACTAAGGAAGAAGGTAGGGGTTTCTTCTCGCTCTTGTCCATTGAGGCTAGAGTTTATATCTGTGTATGTTTTGCTTCAAAAATCTTATATATATGCTATGATATCCTTGTTTCTTGATATTCTTACAAACCTTCTCATGTTTTGAGTGAAGTTATGGGTTGAAAGTCATAAAAACCCTTGTTTTGACATCAAAACCTAGTTTTTCAACAGAAATTGATATTTCTCTTGATTTAAAAACTCTAGTGCTTGGTATTGAACAATAAATTGGTATTCTTGATGAACTCTTGCATATTTTCTTAAATTGTTCTATTCAAATAATACATGTGAAATTTGAGGATTTTAGATTTTACTTAGGATTGGAGAAATTGGTTGGGTTTTGTATATCTTGTGGATGTTTGGATGACCATGGGTGGCTGTTGACCAGGTATCATAGAGTGGGTAGATGCGTTTCCTACTCCGTGCAGGTTTGAATTTTTCCTACCACTCGTAGTGGGGTTGGAGCCTTGCGAGGACCAAACCACTATTTGCTCACGTGGTGCTGAGGCTGAGAGTTAGTATACTATTCCTAGGTTGGATTCGTCACTACCAATGCATTGGTATACGCCCTTCCTAAAGTTTGATATCCTTGCGAGGATGGGTGTGTGTGTGGGTCAGGATATTTTTGATGTGTTTATTTATGCGAAGTCATACATCATACCCGTGATACAAGTTGTGGTTTAAGATATATTATGGGCTATTGTTTATTGTGAAAATGGTTGGTTATGGTTTATTGTGGAAAGGAGTTTATGGTGGAATTGATTTGTTGTGAAATTGGTTATTGTGGAAATGGTAACTTGTTGGATTTTTTATTTTTGGAAATTGGTTTTACTTTTCATTTTATTATTGCTATTGTGTAAACTTGAGATTCACTAAAATGTCCCTATTTTCCTTCAAAAGCCATGTATGATATTTGTAAAGTGAGACCAACTGTTTTGTATGCTTTCAAAACCTTGTTCGAGTTTAAGAGGATTTTTCTATAGAGCTTAGTGCTCATCCCCCTACAAACAATATTTTTTTAAAAGTATGGTCCAGAGGAGGAGCTCGGAGTTGATGAGCCAATACATTAGGAAGCTCTAATAGATGGGATCCCGAGGTGTATGTTTAGAGCTATATTCTCTTATGTTCTAGACTAGGAAATTCATTTTGAGACAATGTGGAGTCTAATATTTTTGTTATTCCGCTGCAAGATATAGTAAATTTTGGAGATGCAATTGCCATAGTTGGGCATATTCTTTTGGATGAAATTTTATATATATTATGTATGATGAATGAAATTTTCTTTAGTTATGAAGTTCATTTAGTTTCTCTCATCATGTGAATGAATTTAGATAGTAATGCCTTCCAAGGGGGATTTTGGGGTGTTACTGATTAACCATAATTAAGACATAATTTAATAGGTAAATTGTGTTAGTTGAATAAAGTTAAACTAGTCAAAATAAATCAAATTAGAATTAGTGTGTGAATAAAGGATAATATATTAATTGTTGTTATTTTTAGGATTTTGTGCATCAAAGCTACAAACTACTGGGGTGTCAATTATCAAAGCTCAAAACAAAGGGGGATCAAAGAATTCAAGGTCACCTAACAAGATTTTCAATTCCACCTAACAAGATTCAAGGCCACCTAACAAGATTCAAGGCCACCTAACAAGACTTTCACCCTCCCTTGTTGCCTATAAATACCATCCCTTAGGACTTGTAAAACATTCATCTTTTGGTAGTGGAAAACCCTCCAAAAGTATTATTGTTTTCCTTATTGCTTATAGCTTTCTTTAAGTATTGCTTTCTTTTATTGTATTCTTGCTTCCTTTTAATTTATTGCTTTCTTTTACTTTAAGTATTGCTTTCTTTTATTGTGTTATTGCTTTCTTTTACTTCCATTGCTTGAGCTTCCTTCTTTCCTTAGAAGAGTGAAACTCTTCCACTTTTCTAGAGCTTTACCAAAGTCGTGAAGGGTGGAACGTGATTCACTCATTCTTTGTCGAAGATCGGCTCCTTGTGTAAAATGTGTTACCTTGTAACTCCTCTACTTGGAGGGATGAGCATCACTCAATCTTTTAGTTTTAACAAAGCCATGAAGAGTGAGTAGTTTCTCATCCAATCTTTAGTAAGAGGTGGTTATCCGGAAGTTAAATTTATGCAATTCGTTTATGCTTAGCTTTAGTCTTTAATTTTTCATAATGTCTTCTCATCATATTGTTGTCTTTATTTTAAGCATGAATAGCTAAATCTCTTAGTTGGAAAAACGAAGAGGAACCTCCACTTGGGTATAGCATTTCAACTCATTCTCCTCCCCTCTTTCAGAGTTCAATGGTTTGGTTTGACTGGGTTGAGGGTGTATAACTTGGTAAGTCTTTGATATTCCGTAGGCCTAGTCACGGTTTATGCTTAGATACTCACCAATCTTACCCCTAGCTTCCCACGAATCAATCGTTCATTCATGCTCTATTGGAGGAGGGTTTCGAGTTGAGATGATATTCCTATTGGAGTGACCTCTTGGATTTGCCAATATTTGTTTCTCATTTTACTAGCATCAAAACAACTTCATGAAACAACTTCCAACAATTAAAGATTTTACACTTTCTTTCTCCCAAAATCACCTTCCCCTCGGTTTACTTCCCTCCCCGTGGAAACAACCTTGGAATACCACCAAGTAAAACATGATCCGCGAAAGTCTCCTTGCGCTTGGGGAGCACTTTTGTTCACACATACTCACATTTGAAATCTCATTCATCCACCATTCTGTTGCCCTTTCTTTTGACATCATCCCTAGGAGAGTGACACTCCTTTTTATTCATATACTATACATGTTAAAAGGTGATGTTTATTGGTTAGGAAACAACAAGAAAATTTGTCAAGCATTTTTGGCGCCATTGCCGGGGAAGGCAAGTGTCAAACCAAGAAGGTGATTTTTGGACGACGAAGGTAAGTCCCATGATCTTCATCATGGGCTGAGGTACGTTGTTCCGTGTACATAATCTTGTTTGTGTATAACTTTATTTGTATATATTTTGTTTTATGTGGAGGCGGAACGACCGAAATCGACTTGTTAGACAAAATTGGGCCCCTACCATGAATATTGACCAAGAACAACCCGAGGATACGGGTGATAATTTTGACAATATAGGTGCAAATCCAAATGTCCAAAGAGGTGGGGGACCACAAGAACCCCAAATGCCCAATCCGACAATGAATTTTTTCCCTCCCGTGAATGAGGGGAATAATTTTCAAATGGATCCCCCGGTGAGGTCAATGAGGGATTTCCTACAACCAACATGAAGCACCACACCATCATGCATCCTCCTTCCGGTCCAATCTCATCTTTTCATAGTTAAGCCAGGGATGTTGCAACTAATTCCCACGTTCAATGGATTTGAAACTCAGAGCCCCTATTCACACATAAGGGATTTTGAGGAAATGGTTGCAACCTTCCTCCCTAATCATGGGATGGAAGAGATAGCTAGAATGAAATTGTTTTCCTTTTCCCTGAAAGACAAGGCAAAAACGTGGCTTATTTCCTTAAGGCCTCGAACCATCACATCGTGGAGCCAAATGATTTCTAAGTTTTTGAACAAATTCTTTCCGGTGCATAAAACCACTGCCCTAAAAAAGCAAATTCAAAACTTTTCAGAAAAGCCCAATGAGCAATTCTATCAATGTTGGGAGAGGTACAAGGAATTGCTACAATCCCTTCCACATCATGGCTTTGAACCATGGCAATTGGTGAGTTTCTTTTATGAAGGAATCACACCGGGCCATCGACAGTTCATTGACATGATGTGTAATGGAGAGTTTTTGAACAAAGACCCTGATGAGGCCTTAGATTACTTTGATACATTGGCACAAAATGCACAATCATGGGACATTACAGATCCCACCGATGTACCAAGGTCTTCTCCTCAAAAGACTGGCCAAACTCAAGGGGGAGAGATTTATGATTTAAGAGACCGGGAAGACTTGTTTTCAAAAATTGCTAAATTGTCAAGGAAAGTTGAGAGTCTTGAAGTCAATAAGAGACACGAGGTGTCTAATATTTCACGAACCGAGGAGGGTTGTTCAATTTGCGAATGTATGGAGCATTCCCTATCGGATTGCCCAAACATTCCGACCCTTAAAGAAGTGTACCATGAACAAGTCCATGCATTCAACCAAACGAGGCAACATTTTCTCCCAATTCAAATACTTACAATCTGGGTTGGAGTAATCACCCAAATTTTAGTTGGAGAAATGAAAACTCCATTCCTCATGGTTCAAGTGCATATGCATCTCCCATGCCTCCCAAGCAAAACCAATACCATGGCCAAGGGCAAACATCTAGCTCTCAATACCCCCGGACCAATCCACAAGGGTATTTGTCAAACCCAATACCACAGAATTTTTCACCAAATCCACCTCCACAAAGTTTTTCTCAAGGACCGTCCAATCCATCCACATACCAACCTCCTCACAAAAGGAATTTGGAGGATATGGTCCATTCCTTCATTCAAAGCCAAACCTCCATCAATAACCAAAATGCCACAACCATCAATGATGTAAGAGCCCAACTCACAAATTTGACAAACTCCATAGGGGCATCTCAACAAGAAAAAGGGAAGTTCCCCGCTCAACCACAAGAGAACCCTAGGGGTCAACACCTTGTTGAGTCATCGGAACCTTCGAAAGAGAGTTGCGAGCAACTCAAAGCTGTCACCACCCTCCGCAGTGGCAAAGAAATTGACAAAACCATTTTGCCAACGGTCTCACCCAAGACCACATTGCCAAAAGAAAAAGATCTCTTGGGTGACGCCGACAAGAGTGAGGTGCGTGAAAAGAAAGAAAGAGAGGTTGTTGAGAAAGAAAATTAATTGATGATTGTGTGTTTATTCCTCCCATGCCTGCCCCTTTCCCAAGTCGTTTGAAGCCACCTGTCAAGGTGGCTAATTATGCTGATATTTTGAAAATGTTTAAGCAGGTGAAGATTAACATTCCACTCCTCGACGCCATCAAGCAAATTCCATCATGTGCTAAGATTTTGAAGGACTTATGCACGGTGAAGAGAAAACTGAATGTCCACAAGAAAGCATTCCTCACCGAGCAAGTGAGCTCAATTTTGAGGACTAACACTCCTCCCAAATTCAAAGACCCTGGTTGTCCAACCATAGCCATCACCATTGGAAATTATCGAGTGGAGCAAGCACTCCTCGATTTGGGGGCAAGTGTGAATCTTCTTCCCTACTCGGTGTACCAACAGCTGCAGCTTGAGGAGTTGAAGCCCACCTCAATCACACTTCAATTGGCGGATCGTAGTATCCGTACACCAAGGGGAGTAGTTGAGGATGTCTTAGTTCAAATTGATAAATTTTACTTCCCTGTCGATTTCATTGTGCTTGATACACATCCTGTTGCAAACCTTAGCTCCCAAATTCCCGTAATACTTGGAAGACCCTTCCTTGCTACATCTAATGCCGTGATAAATTACAGGAACGGTCTAATGAAGTTGGCATTTGGGAATATGACAATGGAGCACAATGTATTCAACTTGGCAAAGCAACCAGGTGATGATGAAGAAGTAAGTGAGGTCAATAGAATCGACACTTTGGTTGAGGAGCACTTGGAGCTGGAGGGGATATTGAAATTTAAGGAAGAAGGAATTGTGGATCTTGAGAATTATGATGAGCAAGAGGAGGTAAAAGATTTGAAAGGGATGGAAAGGTGGATCCCTACATTCGAAGAGTTACCCCATCGAGAAAAGAAAATTTTTTCGTCGGATGAACAAAAGCCCAACTTGGAGTTGAAGCCCTTGCCCACCCATTTGAAGTACGCCTATCTTGGGGAAGGTGAAACATTTTCGGTGGTCATTAGCTCTACATTAAACATGGAACAAGAAAAAGAACTCTTGGAGGTGTTGAGAAAACATAAAGGAGCAATTGGGTGGACCATTGCGGATATCAAGGGGATAAGCCCTCTCATTTGCACCCACCGCATATATCTTGAGGAGGATTCCAAACCTTCCCGACAACCACAAAGGCGGTTGAATCCCATCATGAAGGAGGTGGTAAGGGATGAGGTTCTGAAACTACTTGATGTGGGGATCATTTTTCCAATTGCCGATAGTAAGTGGGTTAGCCCCACGCAAGTAGTACCTAAGAAATCCGGAGTTACGGTGGTTGAGAATGATGAGAATGAGCTTATTCCTACAAGAGTAATCACCGGATGGAGGGTGTGCATTGATTACCGAAAGTTGAACGCTTGCACAAGGAAAGACCACTTTCCATTGCCATTCCTCGATCAAGTTCTAGAACGAGTAGCGGGGCATCTATTCTACTATTTTTTAGATGGATACTCCGGCTACAATCAGATTGAGATTGCTTTGGAGGATCAAGAGAAGACCACTTTCACATGCCCCTATGGTACCTTTGCCTACCGTCGCATGCCATTTGGACTGTGCAATGCTCCGGGGACTTTCCAACGCTGTATGATGGGAATTTTCAGTGACATGGTGGAAAAGATAGTGGAGGTCTTTATGGATGACTTTTTGGTGTTTGGGGATTCATTCGAGGGATGTTTGGCAAACTTGGAGAAAGTTCTAACAAGATGTGAGGAGAAGAATCTAGTCTTGAATTGGGAAAAGTGTCACTTTATGGTGACAGAAGGAATTGTGCTTGGCCATATAGTTTCGGCAAGGGGTATTGAAGTCGATAAATCCAAGGTGGAGGCCATCTCCAACCTCCCTACGCCAAGAGCCATCAAAGGCATCAGATCATTTTTGGGCCATGCAGGTTTTTATCGTCGATTCATAAAGAATTTCAGTGCATTGGCCCGACCCTTGACCAACCTGCTGTCTAAGGAGGTCCCATTTGAGTGGTCGGATGATTGTGAGGCATCCTTTAAAAAACTTAAAAGCATGCTAGTCACACCTCCGATCATGCGACCACCCAATTGGGATCTACCTTTTGAGCTCATGTGCGACGCAAGTGATTACGCGGTCGGCGCAGTGCTCGGTCAAAGGGAGAAAAATAGACCATATGTGATACACTATGCTAGCAAAACACTTAATGAGGCTCAGATGAATTACACTACCACCAAAAAAGAATTGCTAGCAGTAGTGTTTGCCTTAGATAAATTCCGTGCTTACATCATTGGTTCGCCTATTGTTGTCTTTACTGATCACTCTGCTTTAAAGTATTTGTTGTCTAAGCAAGATGCAAAACTGAGACTCATTAGGTGGATACTCCTCCTACAAGAATTCGACTTGACGATCAAGGACAAGAAAGGAGTTGAGAACGTGGTGGCGGATCATTTATCCCGGCTTGTGGTGCAAGAGGCCGATGAGCACATTCCTATCCCTGATTTTTTTCCTGATGAGCATTTGCTGTCAATTCACTCTGTATGTCCTTGGTATGCTGATATATGTAACTATCTTGCAACAGGACAGACACCACCGCAATGGAGCCCAGAAGATCGAAGACGATTTATGGCAGATGTGAAGTACTACTTCGACAACCCGTATTTGTTCAAGTATTGCCCCGACCAAATCATGAGGAGATGCGTACCTGAAAATGAACAGCGGGACGTCCTTGCATTTTGCCATTCACAAGCTTGCGGTGGACATTTCTCAGCGAAAAAGACTTCGGCCAAAATTTTTCAATCAGGTTTTTACTGGCCCTCTCTTATCAAAGATTGTGTTTCATTTTGTAAGGGATGCGACAAATGCCAACGGTTGGGTAGTGTGACCCAAAGAAACATGATGCCCCTTTCACCAATACTTGTCATAGAAATATTCGACTGTTGGGGCATCGACTTCATGGGTCCTTTCCCTATGTCATTTGGTTATTTGTACATCCTCTTGGCAGTGGACTATGTGTCCAAATGGGTGGAGGCTATCCCGACCAAGACTAATGACCACCGGGTCGTAGTCAAGTTTCTCAAGGAGAACATCTTTTCGAGGTTTGGGATGCCTCGTTCAATAATAAGTGATGGTGGATCACATTTCTGTAATAGGCCATTTGCATCTCTAATGTTCAAATATGGCGTCACTCACAAAGTATCCACTGCCTATCACCCACAAACAAATGGCCAAGCCGAGCTAGCCAATAGGGAGATCAAGAACATTCTAGAAAAAATGGTTAACCCAAACAGGAAGGATTGGTCCGATAGATTGACCGATGCCCTCTGGGCATACCGCACTGCCTTTAAAACTATTTTGGGCATGTCTCCCTACCGGCTTGTCTATGGAAAGGCTTGCCACCTGCCAGTCGAAATGGAACACAAGGCCTATTGGGCCATTAAGACTTTAAATTTTAATTTGAGAATGGCCGGTGATCATAGGAAGTTAGAGCTGAATGAGTTGGAAGAGATTCGACGAGATGCGTATGAGAGCTCCAAAATCTCAAAAGAAAGGGCCAAAATCTTTCATGATAACTCCATTGTGAGGAAATCATTTGAGCCCGGGCAAAAAGTACTCTTATACAATTCTCGCCTCTCCATTTTCCAAGGCAAACTCCGATCCCGTTGGGATGACCCCTATCTTGTCAAGGTGGCCTACCCCAACGGAGCTGTGGATGTTCAAAACCCGAAAATGGCCAGACATTCAAGGTCAATGGCCAAAGACTTAAGCCATTTTTTGGGGGTTTTGAAGAACAAGTGGTGGAGGAGAATTTGATGGATCCGGTATACCCGAAAGTTGTGAAGGAATAATTAGTTTTTTTTTTTGCTTTTTAATGTACATGTTTTTATTTACTTACTTTATTTTTTTTATTCCATGTTAATTATGTTCTTTTGTCGTATAGTTTTGTTTTTCTTAGTCGCAGATATTGGTGTTTTTGTCAAAGCTCAAGTGCGAGGTGTTCTCTAACCCTTCTTATCTTTTTACTGTCCATCATTGAATATCATATTTGTTTTAGAACACAACATGAATCAAGTTGGGGGGGTGAGGTTGCACTATTTGCATATTACACCAATGTTTGTGGGATATTCCATGCGAATATTCGCGTTTGCCGACACTAAAAAAAAAAAAAGTGGGAATATTCCGCACGGATATGCGGCTGCCGACACTCAAAAAATAAAAAAATAAAAAAATGGGATGCCTTTATAAGGTTTTCAAATTTTTTTTCTCCCATCCACCGGTGATTGGTCTCCCCTTCTTCTTCCCTTCTCTTTTTTTCTTCTTTGTCGTTCTCTTTGTTCTCTATAAAAACAAACCACCCCTGCAAATCCATGACCATATACGCCGACGACCCAGTCCTTTGTTTAATAATTTGCCTTATATGTTTGTATTTGTTCATGGGTGCTCTTTTTCTGCTCACACTTAGGGTGAGGGGTTTCCAGCCTAACCCAAATCTCCCTCGAGTGGGTTAATTGTTGTGTTTTGTTTGTTGGTTTCGGCAGCTAAACAGATCTTTACACCCACTGCTTTTTCCTCTTTCTTCGTCTTCTTCTTCTTCTTATTTCTATTGTGCTATTCTCTATAACACGACCCAACTCCCAAAAATCCCATGACCATATTCCCCGAAGACCCAGTCGTTTGTCTCATGCTCGACATTTGTTTACTCTATTTGTACATGACTCTTCTTCTTCTGTCTGCATTTAAAATCAAGGGTTTTCGTCCTAGCGAAAACCCAGATCTGCGTAGAGAAGATTAATTTGTGTATTTTCTTTGTAGGTTTCGACAGTTGAACAGATCTCTACCCTACAACTTGATCTCCAAACTCTACACACTGGTAAATTCGAAACATTGGGGACAATGTTCGATTTAGGTTGGGGGGTGTGATCTACGATTCCAGTTTGTTATAGTTTCGTATATTAAAAAAAAAAAAAAGAATGTTCTGGATTGCGTATTTTTACAGCATTTTTGCTTATATTTCATGATCACATCAAATGCAGCGTCAATCGTCTTTGTGACTGGCAGACGTTAAAGAACCAGATAGTGAGTCTTAAAGCATAGAAAGCATGGATGTTAAAATTTTTTGGTTTAGTTTGGGAGTCTTGCGCACATTTCCATCTGATGTGCATGCTGTGATCATGAGAAAAGCAAGAGTAGTCAGAAAAATTGAAATCCGAGAAGCACAAGCAAAACCATTGTGTGGCAAAAGTACTTTTGCTAAACGTCGTCGTGCCAAACGGCTGGGTGCTTGTAAACAATGTGGCAGGTGTTTTCACATGAAAAAATACAATCAGTGTTCTGAACCAATTTCGGGTCGTGCAACCGATCGATTAAACTGGATAGTGTATGGGCAGAGTAAGGATTTTCCTGAGACGCCATCTTATACCAGTCCGGGACTTACATGTTATGTGCGACAAGAAGTGGGAAGGGTCACTAATAATGACATAGACACAAGCGACGACTCGGATTAAATTTTAACTAATAATGACAAAGCTGTGGAAAAATGTGTTTTGGGGATGAAGGTTAATGGTCCGAATATTTTTTTTTTTTGTAAATATTTGTTTATGTACAAAGTCTTTTTGTTGAAATAAAGATGTGGGTCGAGTAAGGATTGTCCTAAAATGCCAACTTGTAGCGTGGGTAGGGACCTATCCTGAGACACCATAGTTTTTCAAGTTCAATATGTGCATTTAGTCTTTTTGTAAATTTTCATAGATAAATGTGTATGTAAATAGTTTTGATTTTTATTCGAGTGAAAAAAAAAACCGCATTTTTTTGAAAAATGGTATTTTCTCTATGCTTAAATGTCAAATGTACATTGGTATTTGTTAATCTTAAGGTACAGAATGACCAGACTCGAAAATAGAATTATAATATAACTGACATTCTTTGGAAACCTGACATAACCAGTGGAGATAACGAAGAATATCATGGTAAGTTTTGAGCCTTACGATGCTTTCTGAGAGACAATCAACATTTACTCAAGTAAGCTCTTTCACTTTCAATTGTTGAATAATCTCATTAAACTTGCTTTGATTAAATGCAACTAAAGTAATCTATTGACATATCCTATAGGGAACCTTTGCATGCGACACAGGTACATACTTGAGAAAGGATTTTAGGCCATCTTTGAGTTGATTTTGAACCTTATCCATTGCTTCTACAAAATTATATCCCTAGTTAGCCATGTTTGAGCCTTCAATGAATGATGATTTTTTTTTCTCGAAAAACCCATATGATAACCGAGCCACAAAAAAAAAAAAAATACACTTAACATACCTTGCTATCCAATTTTTTCTTACACCCTCTTATAAATCGGTATGACATAGAAAGGCAAGAAAAAACAGAAAAGAAGATGGTGGCTACTGTTCAACGAAGAATCGAAAAAAAAAAATGAAAGAAAGAAATACCATTTCTAGGCAAAAGACTGAAAAGCAAGAAAGAGGTGTGCTACATTAAAAAAGGGGATAGCTTTTGAATACCATTGACGTCATTTCATTAGCCACTAACCTTTGGCCACATTACAACCTATAGAAAGTCCTAATTGATCTCAAGTCTAATGCATGTGTGCTGTCGACCGAAAACTAGGGTATGTTAAATAGTATTTCTTTAATTGCATTGATATTCTTCCATGAGATTATGCCAAGAACATGATTAGCCTACTTTCTTAAGACTTTCACTCCCTTTCTAACTGTGCATGTGATTCTTCGATTGACCATCCTCTGATCACATGCCCTTTGAGAGACAAATCACTATAATCGGAGTGAATTTTTTGCTGAGAGCATTCTAAGAGAGATTTGAGAAATCAAAGCTATCCATGGAAGGTGATAAAGTAGAATGTTTGTTATATAACAATTCTTGCTACTAGAATGATCATTCCTACTACACAAGGAATTCCAAATACCAATGTAACAAGTGTTTATTTTTGTATAGAGTACGTACCAATGAAAGAAAAGTGTTCGGAAAACAATTCAAAATTAAGAGATGTGTGCCTTAATGATTCTGTTGCTAACTCATTTTGACAAGAAATCTTACATATACACATCTTTTAATTGGAGTTTGTAGGTAGCTTCACTGGAAACCTTCACGAGACAAAACTCATCCACTAGGGATCACCTAGGGGTTTAACGGCTTATTGCATATGCTAAATGCAATCGTGTTATCTACGAAAGTGATTTTATTTTGTTATGTTGTTTATTACTAGGGACTAGTAATATTTAGGTTGGGGGGGGTGTGATTAACCCTAATTAAGGCATAATTTAATAGGTAAATTGTATTAGTTGAATAAAGTTAAACTAGTCAAAATAAATCAAATTAGAATTAGTGTGTGAATAAAGGATAATGCATTAATTGTTGTTCTTTTAAGGATTTTGTGCATCAAAGCTACAAACTACTGGGGTGCCAATTATCAAAGCTCAAAACAAAGGGGGATCAAAGAATTCAAGGCCACCTAACAAGATTTTCAAGTCCACCTAACAAGATTCAAAGCCACCTAAGAAGACTCTTCAAGTCCACCTAACAAGATTCAAGGCCACCTAACAAGACTTTCACCCTCCCTTGTTGCCTATAAATATCACCCCTTAGGACTTGTAAAGCATTCATCTTTTGGTAGTGGAAAACCCTCCAAAAGTATTATTGCTTTCCTTATTGCTTATAGCTTTCTTTAAGTATTGTTTTCTTTTATTGTATTCTTGCTTCCTTTTAATTTATTGCTTTCTTTTACTTTAAGTATTGCTTTCTTTTATTGTGTTATTGCTTTCTTTTACTTCCATTGCTTGAGTTTCCTTCTTCCCTTAGAGGAGTGAAACTCTTCCACTTTTCTAGAGCTTTACCAAAGCCATGAAGGGTGGAACGTGATTCACTCATTCTTTGTCGAAGATCGGCTCCTTGTGTAAAATGTGTTACCTTGTAACTCCTCTACTTGGAGGGATGAGCATCACTCACTTTTCTAGTTTTTACAAAGCCATGAAGAGTGAGTAGTTTCTCATCCAATTTTTAGTAAGAGGTGGTTATCCAGAAGTTAAATTTATGCAATTCGTTTATGCTTAGCTTTAGTCTTTATTTTTTCATAATGTCTTCTCATCATATTGTTGTCTTTATTTTAAGCATGAATAGCTAAATCTCTTAGTTGGCCAAACGAAGAGGAACCTCCACTTGGGTATACCATTTCAACTCATTCTCCTCCCCTCTTTCAGAGTTCAATGGTTCGGTTTGACTGGGTTGAGGGTGGATAACTTGGTGAGTCTTTGATATTCCGTAGGCCTAGTCACGGTTTATGCTTAGATACTCACCAATCTTACCCCTAGCTTCCCACGAATCAATCGTTCATTTATGCTCTATTGGAGGAGGGTTCGAGTTGGGACGGTATTCCTATTGGAGTGACCTCTTGGATTTGCCAACATTTGTTTCTCATTTTACTAGCATCAAAACAACTTCACCAAACAACTTCCAACAATCAAAGATTTTACACTTTCTTTCTCCCAAAATCACCTTCCCCTCGGTTTACTTCCATATCCGTGGAAACGACCTTGGAATACCACCAAGTAAAACACGATCCGCAAAAGTCTCCTTGCGCTTGGGGAGCACTTTTGTTCACACATACTCACATTTAAAATCTCATTCATCCACTATTCTGTTGCCCTTTCTTATGATATCATCCCTAGGAGAGTGACACTCCCCTTTATTCATATACTATACATGCTAAAAGGTGATGTTTATAGGTTAGGAAACAACAAGGAAATTTGTCAAGCAGTTACAAGGTTTGGTATCGGAATATAGGAATTAGGTCTTACATTGGAGCTGTAGATTATGGATTACCATTAGAGAAGTAGGACTAGGTTGAATGAAATTGTTGACTCAAATCATTTACAAGTCTTATGCTTTAGATTAAAGTGATAGTTAGGATATCTTGTACATCAGGGAAACTAAATTGTGAATTGATGTGCAGGATGGATGGTAGATGTAGACGTGGAAGTGGACAGGGATGTGGTGGCCAAGCAAACCCACCACCACCACTACCACCTCCAGATGCCATGAATGGCAAATACTAATGCCTAAAGGAGCTAATCACTCTGGTGCAACACCAGAATGGAAACAATAACCACAACGGTGGGGTTCATCCTTTAGCTTAGGTACCGGGCAACGGGGACAGAAATCAAAGGATGATAGTTCTTCAAGAATTTTTGAGGCAACGCCCACCTACTTTTGAAGGGAGCTCTCACCCCTTGGATATAGATAAGTGGATTCACCGGGTGAGGAAGATGTGTGATGGCATGGGAGTTACCGAGGATTTACAGGTTGGCTTGGCTACACACCTATTAGAGGGGAAGGCCGACCATTGGTGGGACTCGGTGAAGAGAAGGAGGAACACTAATATGTTTACCTGGGAGAAGTTTGATTAGATCTTCCAAGACAAGTACTTTCCTAAATCGGTCAAGGACAAGATGAGTACATATTTTCTTGCTCTACAACAAGGTAGCATGATGGTGACGGAGTATAAGAGGAAGTTTGATGAGCTATCCCGCTATGCCACGGAGTTCATATCTATTGAGGCTAGGAGGGCCAAAAGATTTGAGCAGGGCTTGAGGCCTGCCATTAGGGAGAAACTTGTGGCTCATTAGATCCGGGACTATGGGAATCTTGTTGACAGAGTTGCACTGGTGGAGAGAGACACGAAGGATAACTAGAGGCGACAGAACTTTACGAGGGGAGGTCCGATCCAGATGGGTGCTAGCAGTAGTGGAGTACCGAGGGCGGCATGATACTGTCGCCCAGACCAGGTGGTTTGGACAGAGACTTTAGATAGTTCAAGGAGATGGGGTTACTCAGAATTGAGCAGGCACTAACTTGCGTCAATGCTTCGTATGTGGAGGTTTCGGGCACTTCAAAAGTAACTACCCATCATTTTCAACAAAGACAATCAAGTAGTAGGACAAGTAAATGCAAACAAGACACCACTACAGAAGGCATTACAGCAGAGACCATTAGGAGCTCTAGCCCTAGGCGGTGCCAATCAGGAAAGAGTGTTTGCTTTGACCCAACTAGAAGAAAATGTTTCTAATGCAGTTGTGGAAGGTATCGTTCTTCTTTATAATTCTTGGGCCTGAATTTTATTTGATCCCAGTGTGACTTATTCATTCATACGCTCTATATATGCTCTTAATTTGGGATTGGAATTTGAGAAGTTAGAACATGCCTTGAGTATTGACATGCCTACGAGAGAATAATTAGATACTAGAAGGGTGTTAGAGGTTGTGTGCTTCGTATTGAGGAGCAAGAATTGATTATAGATTTGGTTGCACTAGACATGAAGGGGTATGACATAATATTTGGGATGAATTTGTTGTCCACTTTCTGTGCAGTAATGGATTGTTTTCACAAGCAGATTTTATTCTGATTACCGGGTGGGGTAGTTTTCAGCTTCATCAATTATCGAAATTCTTCCTAGCCATTTCCTACTATGGGTAGTAGATTCTTGAAAGCTAAGGTAGGGAGCCATTTAAGTTTCTTAGCTAGCTTAATGGGTGATGATTGTGATAAATTCCAATCGGATGAGGTATTGATGTGTCAGATTTTTTGGATGTTGTCCCAGTGAACTACTCAGGTTACCCCCACAAAGAGAGATTGAGTTTACAATCGATCTATATCTGAGAATTGAACCCATATCCATTGCTCCTTATTGGATGACACCTTTGGATTTGAAGGAGCTAAGGAAGTAGTTGGACCAATTACTGGCTATTGGGTTTATCCGTTTAAGCACTTCACCTTGGGGAGCTTTGGTCCTCATTGTGAAGAAGCATGATGAAACATTTCGGTTATTCACGGACTACCGAAGGTTGAATCATTTGACAGTGAAGAATAAATATCCATTACCACGAATTGATGATTTATTCGATCAGTTGAAGGGTTCTAAGTATTACTCCAAGATTGATCTTCACATAGGGTACCATCAACTGTGGATCAAAGAGGAGGATATTCCTAAGATAACTTTTTATACCCGGGTCATTTCAAATATACGGTAATGCCGTTTGGATTTACTAATGCTCTAGCAGCTTTCATGAATTTGATGCACAAGGTATTCTGGCTGTATCTATATCAGTTTGTTATTGTGTTTATTGATGACATATTAATTTATTCACGGACACAAGGGGAACATGAAAACCACCTTTTGGTAGTGCTACAGAGATTGAGAGAGCATAAGTTATATGTTAAGATGAGTAAATGTGAGTTCTGGATGAAGAAAGTGAAATTCCTTGGCTATGTTGTGTCAGAATAGGGTGTTGCTGTTGACCCCGCAAAGATTGAAGCCGTGATGAAATGGAAACCACCGAGGAATGTGACCGAAGTACGTAGTTTCATGGGATTAACAGGCTACTATCAGAGGTTTGTGGAAGGGTTCTCAAAGCTTGCAATACCGATGACTCGCCTTACGAAGAAGGGGGAAAGATTCTTATGGACACAAGATTGTGAACTAGCCTTTTGCACCTTGAAGGAGAAGTTGACAATAGCACCTGCCCTCATTATTTCGAGCAATGGGGAGGGATACGATGTGTATACCGATGTTTCATTATGAGGCTTGGGATGTGTACTAATGCAAGGAGGTAAGGTAGTTGCTTATGGCTCAAGGCAACTCAAGATTCATGAGCAGAACTATCCCACTCATGACTTGGAACTTGCCGCCGTGGTTTTTGCTCTTAAGTTGTATACGTGTTACCTGTATGGAGAAAAGTTTCAAGTGTTTTCAGATCATAAGAGTCTCAAGTATATCTTCACACATGAAGACTTGAATCTTCAGCAAAGAAAGTGGATTGCATATCTAGAAGACTACAATTTCACACTCAACTACCATCTGGGGAAGGCTAATGTTGTAGTAGATGCACTTAGCAGAAAGTCTTAGGGTGAAATCAACGTTCTTGTTATTCATAGATGGAAGATGATTGATACTTTCGAGGAGTTTGATCTATTAGTGGATAGACAGGAGGATCGACCATGCTTATTTAATCTTGTAGCACAACCAATTCTTCGACAAAGGATTGTGGAGTTGCAACAATTAGATACCAAGTTGGGAGCTATCTGGGGTAGATTGGAGAGGAATGAGATGATTGAGAACTGGTCAATACATAATGATGAGTTACAGTTTTGTGGATGACTATGTGTACCAAACAATGATCAAGTAAGGGAAGAAGTATTGGGTGAGTGCCATCATTCAAAATTTTCCATACATTCGGGTAGTACCATGATGTATGGAGATATGAAGTGTCAATATTGGTGGAAAGGGATGAAACAAGACATGGCTAAGTACGTTGCAAAGTGCACGGTGTGTCAGCAAGTGAAGGTGGAGCATCAAAAGCCCAGAGGATTACTACAATCCTTGCCTATCCCAGAGTGTAAGTGAGATCACATCACCATGGATTTCGTGTCTGATTTTTCCTGGACTTTATAAGGGCATAATGCCATATGAGTCATTGTAGATAGACTCACCAAGTTCGCTCATTTCTTGAGTATGAAGATCACTGACTCCTTAGAGACCTTGAGCAAGCTTTATATCTGTGAGATTGTTAGATTACATGGAGTTCCACTATCTATCGTGTCAGATCGTGATTCTCGATTTGTTGCACAATTCTGAAAAAGTCTACAACGAGCTATGGGGATAGAGCTAAACTTTAACACTGCCTTTCATTCTCAAATGAATGGCCAATCTGAGAGGGTGACACATATTTTGGAGGATATGTTACGTGCTTGTGTGTTAGACTTCAAGGGTAGTTGGAGTGATCATTTGGCATTAGTGGAATTTGCATATAACAACAGTTTTCAATCTAATATTGGCATGACATTGTATGAGGCATTGTATGGAAGACCATGTAGGTCCCCGACTTATTGGTTGGAAGCTAAAGAGAGTAGCTTGTTTGGGCTAGAAATTTTTCGGGAGACTAAGGAGAAAATTTAACTCATCTGGGAGAGACTATGCATGACACAAAGTAGACAGAACAACTATGCAGATAGAAGATGATGACCATTGGAATTCCAAGAGGGAGACTATGTGATCCACAAGGTGTCGACCAAAAAGGGAGTGTTTAGATTTGGCAAGAAGGGAAAATTAGCTCCAAGGTACACCAGACCATTTGAAGTGATCAGTGGGCAAAGTAGCGTATCAACTTCGGTTACCGACTCAGTTGTCAGGGGTACATGATGTGTTCCACGTGGCAATGTTAAGAAAGTGTCAATTGGATACAACACATGTTGTGGATTTGGAGGATATAGAAATTCAAGGTGGAGCAACATATGAAGAACAACCGGTGGAGATTCTCGATACCAAGGAGAAGGTGCTTCACAATAAAGTCATTCAACTGGTGAAAGTCTTGTGGCAACATATTGGGTGGAGGAAGCTACTTGGGAACCAGAGATAGACATGCGAGAGAAGTACCCTCATTTGTTCTCTAATTAACGTAAGTTTCGAGGATGAAACTGTCTTTAAGGGGGATGGATTGTAAACCCCCACATTCTTATCTTTATAAAACAACGTAATTATTTTTGAAATGCTAATATATGTGATAATGTATGCATGAACTATGTGGATTGAAAGAGTAGAAATAAAAATGTCAGTTGAGGTAATAGGGTATGTTGTATAAGTTTGGAAGTATTCTGGAATGAAAGCACACTTTAGAAAGAATTTGAATAGGAAGGAGTTTTGATACATCCCTAGTGTTTAGATCATAACTTTTTACTTTGATGTCCATTTTCTCTGAAATTTTGAAAGTAGATAGTAGACTTCAAGGACTACAAGAGCGTATTTCACAAAAAATTTTCAAATGGACCTCTAAACAGGCCAAAACTTCACTGAAATTTTTAGCAGAAACCAGGAGTCTGTTTGAACGTAAATGACGTTCGAACATAAGTGACTCCCAGTACTTTGATGTCTACAGAGCTCTGATGGAAATGCAGAAGTATTGGAAGCAACCAATGTTTGAATGCCAAAGTGACGTTCGAACGTGAAATAGGAAATTGCATTAGTGACGTTCGAACGCGAGTTATGGATTTTGAGTTTCAGATTCGCGCACAAGGGACCATTTGGCCTCGTATAAATACATAAGGACACCTTCTTTAGCCCCATTTCAACATTTCTAACCCTAGAGAGGCTTAGAGAGGAAGAAAGAAAGGGAAAACAAGAGATTCAAGTGTTGATTCAAGTTTGGAAAAGATTAAATCTTCAAGATCTTCACACAAAACTAAGGAAGAAGGTAGGGGTTTATTCCCACTCTTTTCCATCGAGGCTAGGGTTTATATCTATGTATGTTTTGCTTCAAAAATCTTAGATATATGTTATGATATCCTTGTTTCTTGATGTTCTTGCAAACCTTCTCATGTTTTGAGTGAAGTTATGGGTTGAAAGCCATAAAAACCCTTGTTTGACATCAAAACCTTGTTTTTCAAGAGAAATTGATTTTTTTCTTGATTTTTCCTTTGTTCTTGATTTAAAAACTCTAGTGCTTGGTATTGAACAATAAAATGGTATTTTTGATGATCTCTTGCATATTTTCTTAAATTGTTCTATTGGAATAATACATGTGAAATTTGGGAATTTTGAATTTTACTTAGGATTGGAGAAATTAGTTGGGTATTGTATCTCTTGTGGATGTTTGGATGATCGTGGGTGGCCATTGACCGGGTATCGTAGAGTGGGTAGATGCATTTCTTACTCTAAGTGGGTTTTAATTTTTTCTACCACTCGTAGTGGGGTTGGTGCCTTGCAAGGACCAAACCACTATTCGCTCACGTGCTACTGCGGTTGAGGGTTAGTATACTATTCCTGTGTTGGATTCGTCACTGCCAATGTGTTGGTATACGCCCTTCCTAAAGTTTGATATCCTTGTGAGGATGGGTATGTGTGTGGGCTAAGAAATTCTCGATGTGTTTATTCATACGATGTCATACATCATACCTGTGATACAAGTTGTGGTTCGAGATACATTGTGGGCGATTGTTTGTTGTGCTAATGGTTGGTTATGGTTTATTGAGGAAAAGAGTGTATGGTGGAATTGATTTGCTGTGAAATTGGTTATTATGGAAATGGTAACTTGTTGGATTTGTTATTTTCGGGAATTGGTTTTACTTTTCATTTAATTATTGCTATTATGTAAACTTGGGATCCATTGAAATGCCCCTATTTTCCTTCAAAAGCTGTATATAATAATTGTAAAATGGGACAGACTATTTTGTATACTTTCAAAATCTTGTTTGAGTTTAGGAGGATTTTTCTACAGAGTTTAGTGTTCACCCCCTACAAACAATAAATTTTTCAGTGTATGGTCTAGAGGAGGAGCTCGGAGTTGATGAGTCGATACATTGGGAAGCTCCAATAGATGGAAACGTAAATCCCAAGGTGGACGTTTAGAGCTATATTCTTTTATGTTCTAGATTAGAAAATTCATTTTGAGACAATATAGAGTCTTATATTTTTGTTATTCTGCTTCAAGATATAGTAAATTTTTGAGAAGTAATTGCCATAGTTGGGCATATTCTTTTGGATGATGTTGTATATATTGTGGATGATGAATGAAATTCTCTTTAGTTATGAATTTCATTTAGTTGCTCTCATCATGTGAATGGTTTTAGATAGTAATATCATCCAAGGGGGATTTTGGGGGGTTACAGGTTGATCCCTTGGTGCATGACTTGAAGATCCTCTTGTTTGACGTCTCAAATCCAGCTTGTTGTTGATTTCTCTTCAAATACTCAGTTTCAACTGATTTCAATCGGTATAACTCTTCAAAATGTAATGGGTAATCGAATAATCAAAGAAAATTTGAAGATAAGCGGTTGAGTGTAGCAGATTTGAGAGGAGTTCTTTGGAGAAACTCAATTTTTCAAATTCTGGTATGCGAGGGAGTCTGAAACTGATTGGTTTTTTCATGGAGGTGATATATATATATACACACACTACCATCCGCACACTAGCCCCACTATTTGGACGATGCTGCCTGGCTGGATTTCAGATTACAACTGCAGGTTGTTGCTTTTCTAAATTTCTGAAAACAAATTGTGTAGTTATAACATATAACTTTTAAACCCAAATACTTTGCTAACCACTCTTTTTCTTTTCAAAAAATGGTTGTTTTTATTCTTTTATTTGTTATTTATTATTTACTGATTTTTCTAATTAATCTATATTTATTTACAGTTATTCCAAAATTTATACATTAGTTGTTCATATTGATTCAAAATCAGAACTTTCTGGATCAATAACTTCACTTCTCATGTATCTTGTTAACATAGGGGTAGAATAGGATGACACTTCAGGATAATCCTTACTTTGCCCATACCTAATCCACGGAAGACAATCTAACGCTCGACCTGAAATTAGTTCCACACATTGATTATATTGTCTCAAATGTTCTAAACGACCACTTCTTACACAACCATCGAGATGCTTTGATCTTCGGCGTTTAGAAAATGTACAGCACAAGGGTCTTGGTTGACTTTCAAAGATTTCTAAATTTCTAACCCTTCTAGCTTTTTGCATGATCAATGCGTGTATATCTTTTGGAAGATGATGTAGTAAAATTAAACTTAATCAGAACAGTTTTTTGTCCATTATATAATTATTTTTCACAAAATTGTAAAAATGACTCAAAATTTATTGACTCACTATCCGGTTCTTTAATGTTTGCTAGTCACAAAGACAAACAAATTTATAAAAAACACAGAAATACTAAGTAGATATAAGTAATTTCTCACATAAATAAATTCACACACTCTCCCTCCAACTTAAATTAAATATTGTTTGTAATATATAAAATAGTGATAATTAAAACTGATAATAAAAACCAGCAATCTGTTGTCGTCCAGTGATTAGGATATCATGAGTTTCAATCGGTCAAACAAATAACAAACAATTAATATTATTTATTTATAATCAAACAACAATATATATTTTCAGAGCATATAAACTGGATTAAAAAGTTGTATAGAAGTTATATCTTGAGTGAATTCATCATAATATGGTAAGTCTTTGACCGTTTACTTTAAAAATATTTCCAGTTAATAGATTCTCAATTTCAATTGCTCCATAGTCAAAAACTTGCTTAACAATGTAAGGACCTGTCCATGTAGATCTTAATTTTCTAGGGAATAAATGAAATTTGCAATATATAATAGAACTTTTTGAGAAGCTTCAAAAGATTTCCGCATGATATTTTTATCATGAAAAATTTTTGTTCTTGATTTAGCAATCTTTGCATTTTCATAAGCTTTGTTTCTTAACTCCTCTAAGTCGTTAATTTGAAGTTTGCGAGCTATTCCAGCGTCATCCATATCAAAATTCATCATTATGATTACCCAATATGCTCGATGTTCTAATTCTACGAGTAGGTGACATGGTTTACCATAAACTAATCGATAAAGAAACATTCCTAAAATAGTTTTATATGCAGTATAGTAAGCCCAAAACGCATCAGTTAATCTTAAAAACCAATCTTTATGATCTGGATTTAATATTTTTTCTAAGATATATTTTATCTCCCTATTAGTTAATTCAGCTTGTCCACTTGTCTGTGGATGATATGAAGTGAATATTTTATGAGAAATTGAATATTTTCTCATAAGTTTTTCAAAAATTTTATTATAAAAATGTAATCCACCATCACTTATAATGGTCCGAGGAATTTCAAATTTGGACAAAATATTTTCTTTTAAAAACTTGATTACTGTTTTGTGATCATTATTTCTACTTGGAATTGTCTCTACCCATTTAGATACATAATCTACTGCAACCAAAATGTACAAATAACCAAAGGATGGTGGAAAGGGACCCATAAAATTGATACCCTAACAAATCAAAGAACTCAATAATCAAAATAGGGTTTAAAGGCATCATATTTCTTTTTGAAATATTTCTCATTCTTTGACATCTGTCACAATTTAAACAAAAGATATGAATATCTTTAAAAATAGTTAGCCAATAAAATTCACACTGCAAAATTTTAGCAGCAGTTTTTTTTGATGCAAAATGGCCTCTGCAAGCTTTAGAGTGACAAAACTGAATTACCTGACCTATTTTATGATTGAGTACACAATGCCTTATTATTTGATCTTTAAAATATTTAAATAAATAAGGATCTTCACAGAAAAAATTACGTATCTCACTTAGGAACTTATTTCTATCAAACCAGGTATAATAAGAAGGAATAGTACTAGTGGCTAAATAATTAGCAATATCTGCATACCACGATACTTCTATTATTGCAAACAGTTGTTAATCTGGAAAGATTTCTCTAATTGGAGTTGGTTCTTCCCTTATTTCATAATTTAGTCTTGACAAGTGATCTGCTACCACATTCTCTAATCCTTTCTTATCTTTAATGATAAGATCAAATTCTTGAAGTAATAATATTCATCATAGGAGATACGGTTTAATATCTTTCTTAGTAAGTAAATATTTTAAAGCTGCATAATTTGTGAATATAACAATTGATGATCCAACTAGATATGAATGGAAGTTATCTAATGCAAACACAACAAGTAGTTCATTTTCTGTGATTGAATAATTCACTTGTGTATTATTCAGAGTTTTGCTCGCATAGTAAATAACGTAAGATTTTTTTATCTTTTGTTTGACCTAATACAACCCCTACTGCATAATCACTTACATCACACATTAATTCAAAAGGTAAAGATCAGTCAGGAGGTTGCATAATTGGTGCAGAAATAAGCATGCCCTTTAATCTATCAAATGCTAATTAACATGCTTCATTCCAATCAAATAATATATCATGACATAAGAGATTACATATATATATCATGACATAAGAGATTACATATATGTCTAGATATTGAACTAAAATTTTTTATAAACCTTCTATAAAATCTTGCATGACCTAGAAAAGAGCGAACATCTTTTGCAGTTCTTGGTGATGGAAGATTAGCTATCAAATCAATTTTTGATTTATTAACTTTGATTCCTTTTTCAGACACTATATGACCTAAAACAATATCTTGTGTAACCATAAAATGATATTTTTTCCAATTTAAGACAAGGTTTGTTTCTTCACATCGAATGAGTACTTTTTTAAGATTTTCCAAACATAAATGAAATGAATCACCATAAACTGAAAAATCATCCATAAAAACTTCTAGATATTGTTCTACCATATTACTGAATATACTTAACATACAATGCTGAAAGGTAGCTGGAGCATTACATAATCCAAAAGACATCCTTTCATATGAAAAAATACCAAAAGGATATCCTGTGATTATAACCAGAATATCCATCTAAAAATAGTAATATGCATGACTAGCTATACTTTCTAGAACTTGATCTAGAAAAGGCAAGGGAAAATGATCCTTTTTGGTGAGGGAATTTAGTTTTTGATAGTCAATACACACATGCCAACCTGTGACTGTACGCATAGGGACTAAATTATTTTCTTTATTTTTTATTATAGCAACACCAGACTTATTAGGGACTACCTGTATAGGACTAACCCATTTACTATCAGATATATGATAGATAATATTTGCATCTAATAGTTTAAGTACTTCGGTTTGGACTACTTCTTTTAAGTGTGGATTCAGTCTTATTTGTATTTGACGAGATGATTTAGCATTTTCTTCTAAATTTATACAATGAGTATATAGAAGTGGACTTATACCTTTTATATCTGCTATTGTCCATCCAATAACGTTTTGGTGATATTTCAATACTTTTGTTCATTTTTTTTCTTGACTTTCAGATAAATTTGATGATATGATTACAAGATGAATTCTTTTTTTTTTTTCTAAAAAAATATATTTCAAATTAGTTTGAAGTGGTTTTAAATCTGACTTAAAAACTTTAACATTGGACTCCACAGATTTAGGCAATACATTTTCACATTTTGGATTTTCTATCTTTTCAGATTCATTATCAAATATAGATTCTAATGTATATAATTCTTTTTCTAGAAAATATTCTTCAAAAAAATATTGAGTTAACGACTCAACACAATTTATTTCATGCACTTCATCTTCTTCTCTAGGTTGTTTTGCACTGTTAAAAATATTTAATTCCAAGGTCATGTTTCCAAATGAAAGTTTCATAATTCCATTTCTATAATTTATCAACGCATTTGATGTAGCTAGAAATGGTTGACCCAAAATAACAGGTATGTATGCAAATGCATGAAAAATTGGTTGTGTATCTAAAAATGATAAAATCTGCTAAAAAATAAAATTGATCAACTTGGATAATAATATCTTTTACAGTTTCTCTTGGAATTTTTATTGATTGGTCTGCTAATTGCAATGTAACATTAGTAGGTTTTAGTTCATTTAAACCTAATTGTGTATACACCGAATATGGCATTAGATTACAACTGGCTCCAAGGTCTAGCAGAGCTTCTTCAATTAAAAAATGTAAAACTCGAGAAAAAATTTGAACTTTTTCTGAGAAAGGGAAAAATGGTAATTTGCCACTATAATACAGATTTAAAATCCATACTTTTCTAGAGCTTGGATGATACAACGGACCACACCGTTAGATTCGTATCACAAAATTGAGCTACCTTGTCAATTTTCGTCGAATTCTGAAATAGTCATTTTTGCACATTTTACGAGATAATTGGGTGACGAATGACTTTTCAAACTTCCCCAAAATAGAAATTATAAAAATTCCTTATAATTAGATAAAATTTCAAATAAAATTTATTTGAACTAAAATCAGAATTTAATTAAGACGTTTTGGGTTAAAAATGGACCCGAAAGTGATAAACGTGTGGGTCAATGTGGACCGCACAATTAAAAAATATAAATAGGGTGAAATGTCTGAAAAATCAGATATTTCTTACCCCTTGTTCGGCACACCACACGTTGGAAGAGAGAAAAGAGAGAGAAGAGAGAAAAATCATTTTTCAAGCTTTCTTCTCCGATTTTCGAAGTTCCGTTGGTCGGAATCGCTTGAACCAAGAATCAAAGTTGTTGTACGCGATGAGGGCTATGCATACGTACCAAGAACGAAGAATTTTACCAAACTTTCAAAGAAGAGATTTTGGAAAAATCAAAGGTTTGGGGCTTGTGAGTTTTTCTTGAGGTTTCTCCCTTCGTTTTACGCTTCAAGAGGTAGGGTCCTCCCTACTTTGGTTCATTTCTCATCTAGAGTGTTATATGAAATGTGTAGGTTATAGGAATATATATGTCACTCACCTGTGCATGTGAAATAAATGAAATGGGTATGAAAAATGAGTATTGAAATAGTTTAGAATAGATTTCCTAACTTGAATTTGAGATGTGGTAATTACTTGGTTGGTAATTCCATGGAAAAGTGTTTTTTATGGGCATGCTATATGTTTAATATTATGCCTTGTGAATGATGTGGAAAATCTTGTGCGGTAACATAAATTGTGCCTTGATGGTATTTTGCAAAGAATGCTTAAGTGGAAATTAAGTTGTTATAGCATGGATTATGTATAACAAGATTATGAATTGTTGATTGATGGTATATGTTGTTAACATATTAGCACCATGTTGATATTTGGTAATTATACGCAATTGATATAGATTGCCATGGCATATGTGGTTGAATTGCTCATTTGGCATCATTGCATTTTGGGCTTGAGGTTGGCATCACATTCATGTGCTTAGGCATGAGTGTGGGTGTGCATGCATGATTTAATCAAACACCACTCTTGGTGATTAATAAGTGGACTCGAAGATGTTGGATCGAATATCCCATGGAGTCGTATGTTGCATGAGAAAAACTTGTGTTGGGTATAGCAAGAAGGGCTAGACTCTCCCTTGGGTGCAAGATCCGACTACTTGGTTCAGACACTTCCCTGAGGTGAAATTTTGGAAAAGTGTAATGGCGTACGGAGCCAGTCAGTGTGATTCTAGAATTCGATACCCAACAAAGACACATAATTTTGTAATAAAAAATATTCATTTGATGGGAAATATCCAAAAATGAATTGGTTTTATAAACACATGGATTGTATTTCAAAAACGATCATTGGATGTATTCCATCAATGATAAAGGTTTTATACGTGCATTACATTGTGTGGTGGGAGCCGGTAAGGGCTTGGGGTAAAGTGCACGAGTGAGTCTTATCTCATTTCATGGCATGACACGATAGATTCCAATATGAATTACATATTCTTGCATTAGAATGGATATTGGTTGTGTATTGTTGCATGTATACACATTTCATATGCATCTAGGAGGGAAGTAGCCTTTGTAGGAAATATTCTACTAGGTGTTGACTCACCCTATACGGGAAAATATTTTAGGTGCGGAATACACTCCAGCGGATGGTCCTTATTAGGAGCCTCAAGGGTGAAGAGGGGCCGATTTGTGGCCTTTAACCTTAGTTTTTGTAAACTTTTGTTAAAACCTTGTTTTGGGATTGTAAATACATGTAAATTAATTATAATGACTTGTAAAAGAAAGGGTTTAAGTGAAAAACTCCATCATGTATGTTTTGGATAAAAATGAGATGGTTTGAAATGGATTGGAAATGAAAAACAGGTGAAAAAGGCAAAACTGGGCAAAGTGTACTGTACAGTCTGGTCCAGAAAGAAAACCGTATCGATACGCATTTTTCAGAAGGAAAACTGTACCAATACGCAGTACCGGTACGCTTTCTCAAACTTTGAATTGTTTTTTAAAATCCTTTTCCCAGGCCTTTGGGCTAGGTATGCTTTAGTCCCTATAATGCAAATGGAACATAATGGAGAAAGAAATGGGGTACATTGGTCCACGGTTAGATTAAATGATAAAAAAGTACAGGGGGTTCACACGTGAGTTATAATCTCGGCAATTAGGAGACTATTGACGTGGTGTTGGATCATGCGACAATCACAGGTATTTTCGTGGGTTGATGGGTTATCATTGGTTAATAAAGAGCACCCCGAATTTTAGGGGCATCACAAAAAATTTCCAATGATGCATGAGACTATATGACTACTTGGATCTTTGTACTTAAGAAGAGTGTTGTGCTGTATTATAGTACTAACTTGTTTAGTTAGAAATGCTTTCTTTGGTATATTAGGTTTTCTTTTTATTGTGCAAAGATCTTTTAAAAATTTAGCATAAGATGGAACTCGTTGAATGACATCCAACAAAGGAATGTTAATCTTAACTTGTTTAAATAGTTCAAAGATTTTAGCTTGATCTTTTTCAGATGAAGTCTTCTTGACCCTTTGAGGAAAAGGTAAAGGAATAGGAAATGGATGTTCTTCCTCCTTCTGTATTTCTGGTTGTTTTTCAATTGAAGGTTCAGGTTCAAGTGGTTTATTAACAGAAATTGACTTACATATTTTCTTGGAAATTTTAGGTTTAATAGTTTTATCAATCACCTTACCATTTCTTAGTGTTGTGATTGCTTGTACTTGACTTGGAGAATGTTCAAAAGACACATAATTAACTTGATTTTGACTTGTGGAGGTTTAGGTTGAGATGGATATTTTCCTTTTTTTGACATACTCAGAGACTGAGTCAACTTAGCTAGATGACTCTTGATATCTTCAATATTCTGAGAAGTTTGAGCTTTAAAATCATTAAAAGATTGAGTTGTTTGAGTAATAAAACTCATTTGACTTTGAATGAACTGATACATAGTAACTTCCAGAGTTCTTTTATGTGGGGGTTGATATGGTTGATATTGTTATAGATTTTGTAGCTGTGGTGGACTTGGTGTTTGATTTGTGGGTTGTGTATTTCTCCAACAAAAATTTAGATGATTTCTCCATCCTGGATTGTAAGTTTCAGAGTATGGATTTGAATAAGGCTTATTATAAGTCAGAACAACATTAGATTGTTCAATTAACACTTCTTTGAATGCTGGTATAGTTGGACATTCTACTTCGGGATGCCCTGATAATGCACAAATGTCACATATTTGATCAGCAATAGATACTACAGACACTTGCTTAATTTTTTTCATTTCTAAGGCTTCTAGTTTTCGAGATGAATTAGTCATTTTAGCTCTTAAGTCATCATCTTCTTTTAATACATATTTTCCTCTTTCAGATGTAGATGACTTAGTTTCCACTATATTTGAAGAAGTCGAGTCCCACATCTAGGAACTCTCAGAAATAGTATCAAAAAATTGGAATACTTCTTCAGAATTTTTACTCATAAATTCCCCCTAGGCCATCATTTCAACAAATTGTCGCATTGCAGGTGGAACATCATAAAAAAAATCAACTAAGGTCCAGTTTTCAAACGCATGATGTGGACAAGCTTGGAGAAGATCTTTAAATGTTTCTCAACATTGATAAAAAGTTTCACCTTCTTTTACAGAAAAATTCATTATTTGACGTCTTAATATATTTGTATGATGCACAGTAAAAAACTTTTTAAAAAACTCAGTTTGTAAAGCTTGCCAATTTGTTATAGAATTCGCTCTTAAAAAGTTAAGCCACTGTTTTACTTTATCCTTAAAGGAAGAAGGAAAATGTTTTAATCTGACCATTTCAGAATTATCTTGCAAACTTCCACAGACTTCTTCAAATTCTTTCATATGCACATAAGAATTTTCAGTTTCTAAACATGAAACTGTGGCAATAACTGTATTATTCCTGAGTTAATATTAAGATTTGGAGCATCTGTTGGAAAAGTTAAACATGACGGGACATTAGTTCGTGTAGGATGTAAATTTTCTCTTAATGGTCGAACATTTTGAACTTCTTCTTGTTCTCTAGGTTGTTCTTCCCTAGGTACGGTTTTAGCCATACTTAATTCAAATGATTCTTGTGTAGATAAAGATGAAGGAGATGACTGATTTATAAAACCTACTGATGAATGAATAGACATAAACTAAAAAAAAAAAGAAAAACAAACAATTTATAAACATAAAATACAGGTAAACAACTTCTCTATTTTATTTAATTCCAAACTACCGTAACTCCCCTGCAACGGCGCCAAAAACTTGATTCGAACTATTTTGTAATCGGATTTATATTATACACCCAAGTATAAGTAGTCGAATTTTAGTTTTCTCGGTTTAAGTCCAAGATCGATCCTACAAAGTGTTTTTTATAATTTAGAATTTAAAATAAGAATAGTGAAGTTGTTGTTTAAAATAGGGTGGCATGAGATAGTTTGTGATTTGAACTTAGATTGATAACTAGTCTAAGTAAATGAAATATGTAAACAAATTTCTAAAAGATAATAATATGAAAAAGTACCATTCAGTTTAAGGATCTCATATGCTTTGTATTGCTTAAATGCTGAAAATGCTACCTTACAGCAATTAACTTCCACGTCACTGGAAAGTCGACCGGTAGGTCTAATGTATATAACTTATACCACAATAACTTCTTATGTTAGTCGGTGGTATTATTAAACTATAACACAACAACTTTTTAGGTTAGCTAGTGGTATTATTAAACCATAACACTTCAACTTCTTAGGTTAGCTGGTTATATGACAATTGATTAATCCAAGTAATTCAGAAGGACAAGCCATTCATGAGGATCACTTGAATTACTTAATTAGCTATTATTATAATATGTATCAGTTAAACTACCCTAGTAATCCAGAAGGAAAAGCCATTCATAAGGATCACTTAGATCATTAATTTGACAATTGTACCATGCAACAGTAGAGAATCCTCAGTGCTCCTAAAGGACTAGCCAAGCCGTTGGAACACTGTAAATATTTAACCGGTATGTTGATGATTTATTGATGACATAATTCCGGGTTACGTAGTAACACCCAATTACATACGTCACTGTATCATGCATGAAGTTCATAGTAATATATTTATAGCATAATAAAACATTAGCATTTCCAAAGGTTAACCAATATTATACATATGTTCACCCCTAATTGAAGGATATAAATAAACTACTCATACTTTATTACTATAGACAAGCAAGGAGTGCGGGTAATTTTCATTACAACAGTAACTAAAACACAGACACTGCTTTCGCAAGGAAGAACTAAAATACAATCACCCTTGATATCGATTAAGACACAAAGGTGGCGGCAGTTCAACTTTCCAAGTAGAAAGACATAACAGAAATGTAGAAATGCAGAGTTTTGGCTGGAGAGTAGGACAGACTTACTTGAATTCTCTATGACTTTCTCTTTTCTTTCTCTCCCCTTTCTTTCTCTTTTTTCTTCTCTCCTCTCCCAGCCCATCTGTCTGAAGTGAAGAAGGCATGCCATATATATAGGTAATGGGAAGTAGGTGGTGGAGGATATGCTTCAACCGCCTAGGACCACTGTCCGGATGATGATGCTTTGCTGGAAAGTTGATCCTGATCTTCTTATTGTGCTGGCTATTTCTTGGTTAATTTACACTTGCTCCCCTTGTTCTTTCAAGCTTTGACAGATTACCCCATGTAATTTTTAGCAGTTCTGCATCAAAACCTTTAAATTTTAGACAATATACAAATAAAACCCTAGCTTACGCACAAACCCTAATTTACAATTTTTAACTGATTTATCTTACCTAATTATCTTATTTAACTATGTTAATTTACATATTAATTAAGGCTAATTAGCACGGTAAGCCAAAAGCGCATCAGTCAGTCTTAAAGATCAATCTTGCGAGCTGGATTGATTATTTTCTGCAAAATATATTTTATCTCCCTATTGGTCAATTCAGCTTGTCCACTTGTCTAGGGATGATAAGGGGTAGATATTTTATGGAAAATCAAATACTTTTTAATTAGGTTTTCAAAAACATTATTACAAAAGTGTGTTCCCCCATCACTTACAATGGCTCGAAGAACAATGAATCTTGACAAAATATTTTCTTTTAAAAACCTGATCACTGTGCGGTGATCATTGTTCCTACAAGGAATTGCCTCTATCCATTTGAAAACATAATCAACGAAAATCAAAATGTAAAGATGTTCAAAAGATGGGGGAAATGGTCCCATAAAATCAATGCCCTAACAATCAAAAATTTCAATAATCAAAAAAAGGGTTCAAAGACATCATGTTTCTTTTTGAAATATTCTCCATTCTTTGACATCTATCACAATTTAGACAAAAGACACGAACATCTTTAAAAAGGGTGGGCTAGTAAAATTCAAACCACCAAATTTTAGCAGCGGTTTTTTTTGAAGAAAAATGCCCTCCACAAACTTCAGAATGGAAAAATGAAATGACCTAACCAATTTCATGATTGGGTACACAACGCCTTATTATTTGATCTTTGTAGTACTTAAACACATAAGGATCTTCCCAAAAGAAATTGTGTACCTCTCTTAAAAAATTTTTCTTGTCAGTTTAAGTATAATGAAAAGGAATAGTACATGTGACTAAATAATTGGCTATATCATCATACCATGGTACTTTTGTGATTGAAAACAATTGCTCATTTGAAAAGGTTTCTTTTATTGGTATTGACTCTTCGTTTGTATCATAACTCAGCCTTGATAAATGATCAGCAACTACATTTTCAACTCTTTTTTTTTGCCTTTGAAGATAAGATCAAATTCTAGAAGCAATAATATCCATCGTAGGAGACGTGGTTTAGCATCTTTTTGGTGAGTAGGTATTTCAAGGTTGCATGATGAATAAACACAACAATTGATTATCCAACTAAATATGATCAAAATTTACCTAAAGCAAATACTAAAACAAGCAATTCTTTTTCTGTTGTAGAATAATTCATATGCACTTCATTTAGAGTTTTGCTCGCATATAAATCACATAGGATATTTTATCTTTCCTCTAACCTAAAACAGCTCCTACTGCATAGTTACTAGCATCACACATTAATTTAAAATGTAAAGACGAATCAAGAGGCTACATAATTGGTGTAGAAATAAGCATGCTTTTGAGTTTATCAACTGCTGATTGACATGCATCATTGGAATCATCATGACATAGAAGATTACAAATAGGTTTGAATATCAAATTGAAGTCTTTAATGAATCTTCTATAGAATCCTGCATGACTTAAAAAGGATCAAACACCTTTTATAGTCTTACGGGAGGGAGATTGGCTATTAAATCAATTTTTGACCTGTCAACTTCAATTCCCTTTGCAGAAACTACGTGTCCTAAAATAATGCCCTGTGTGACCATTAAGTGACATTTTTCTCAATTCAAAACAAAATTTGTTTCCTCACATTGAGTAAGGACTTTTTCTAGATTTTCTAAACTTAACCCAAATGAATCTCCATATACAAAACAATCATCCATAAAAACTTCCAAAAACCACTCCACCATATCACTAAAAATACTTAACATACAGCGCTGAAAAATGGCTGGAGCATTACACAATCCAAATGACATTATTTTATAAGCAAAAGTAAGGGCATGTAAAAATGGTTTTCTCTTGGGCAGTAATTGCTATTTCAATTAGGTTATATTCAGAGTATCCATCCAAAAAACAATAATATTCATGTCTAGCTATTCTTTCCAAAACTTGATCCAGGAAAGGTAGAAGAAAAATTCAACTTTCGATAGTCAATACACATACGCCAACCAGTGACTGTACACATAGAGTCTAATTCATTTTCTTGGTTTCTCACTACCGTGACTCCAGAATTTTTAGGTACTACTTATGTAGGGTTGACCCATTTACTATCAGATATAGGGTATACAATATCAGCGCCTAATAGTTTAAGTACTTCAGCTCGAATTATTTCTTTTAAATGTTGATTTAACCTTCTTTGTGGCTGTTGGGATGGTTTAGAACCTTCTTCCAAGTATATACAATGAGTACAAAAAAGATGACCTATTCCCTTTATATTTGTTACCGTCCAATCAATTGCACTTTGATTATTTTTTGCAACTTTTATTAATTGCTTTTCTTGGACTTTTGAAAATTTTGAAGATATTATCATTCGATGAGTTTCATCCTCTGCCAAGAAGATATATTTCAAGTCAGCTGGAAGTTGTTTTGACTCTGGTTTGGGGACTACAACACTAGACTCTATAGACTTAGTTCCAGAAGGCTATAACTCCAAATTTTGGAATCCATGTTTCAATAGTTAACATATTGATTAGCACAAAAACATGACATATTTTGGATGCTAATATGCCATTTTATACTTTCTTTGTCATAAGATTGGGGAGAAATGCGTTTAATCTTCATTTTGATTGAGTTTTGTGTAAATGCAAGAGAAAGAATGTAAATGATTCTATAAAAACCCGAGAAAATTTGAAGTTTTTCGAAAAAAGGGCAAAATGATAATTTGTCACTATAATGCAAGTTTGAAAAATAAATATTTTTTTAGAGCTCGGATGACGCAACAGACCTCACCGTTGAATTTGTAACGCAAAATTGAGCTACGATGTCAAATTTCATCGAATTCTGAGATAGTCAAATTTGATACATTTTACGAGACAATTGAGTGACAAATGACCTCACAAAGGTTCCAAAAAAAAAAAAAATTATAAAATTTTCTTATATTAGATAAAATTTCAAATAAAATTAATTTGAATTGAAATTAGAGTAAAATTAAGTCGTTTCGGGACAAGAACGAACCTGAAAGTAGTAAACATGTAGGGCAATGTGGACAGATATTCTCAACCCCAAAGTCAGCACACTCACACACTGGAAGAGAAGAGAAGGGAGAGAAGAGGAAAAATAAAAAATTCTACCTTTCTTCTTGTGACCCAAGGAGTTCCGTCAGTCGGAATTCATCGAACCAAGAATTAAAGGTGGTCTACGCGACAAGGGCTACGCGTACGTACCAAGAACGAGGAATTTCATCGAAGAACCAAAGAAGGATTTTGGAAAATTAAGATTTTGGGGCTAGGGAGGTGCCTAGAAGCTTTCTACCTTTCGTATCACACTCCTAGAGGTAGGGTTTCCTCCTAATTTGGACTGTTTCTATCTTGTGGTATCCATATGTAATGGTTATATGTATGGGATGACTTATGACTTACCTATAGTCATGGAAATTAGAAAAAAGGGGTATAGAAATGACCTAGACCAATTTCTAGCATGATTTGGTTATATGAAAGTGCTTGTGAAATTCCATGAAATTGGGTTTTATGTGGGCATGCTATATGTTTAGAATGTGCCTTGTGATTTAAGTGTGTTATTGACACAGATAATGTGGTAGCATACTTGTGAATTAATTGGATATAAATGTTGGTATACGTTCTTTGGTATTTTGACATTGTGATAGAGTATGGTAATTATATGATTATGATATAAATTGCCATGACATATGTTGAAATATGTGGTTAAATTTCTCATTAGCATTCCTTGCATATTGGGCATGACATCGACATTGCAATGGTGCATTACATTGCCTATTGCACGGGAGAAATACATCCATGGCCATGAGTATGGGTGTGTGTGTGTGCATGGTTGGATCAATCATCATACTTGGTGATTGGTGATGGGCTCGAGAAAATTTGGATTGAAAATTTGACTGAGTCACTTGGTTGCATGAAAGAAAAACTTGTGTTGGGTATAGCAAGAAGGGCTAGACACTCCCTCGGGTGAAAGGCCCGGCTACTTGGTTCATACACTCCCTTGAGGTGAAATTCTAAAAAACTGTAATGGCGTACGGAGCCAGCGGTGTGATTCCAAAATCTGATACCCAACAAAGACACATGGTTTTGTTATGATGGGAGACATCAAGGTCCAATTACAAGAATTGTTGGACAAGGGGTTTATTAGACCGAGCACTTCACCATGGGGCACTCCGGTCTTGTTTGCCAAGAACAAAGACAAGACTTTTTAGTTGTGTATTGATTATCGGCAGTTAAACTAGGTCACTATCAAGAATAGGTACCCATTGCCAAGGATCGATGACTTGTTTGATCAGTTGAGAGGGGCGCGGGTCTACTCCAAGATAGATCTTCACACCGGTTACCATCAGTTGAGAGTTAGGGAGGAAGATATCCCTAAGACGGCATTTAGGACGCGGTATGGGCATTTCGAGTTTACTATCATACCTTTTGGATTGACGAATGCTCCAGCGGCATTCATGGATCTCATGCATAGGGTGTTCCAACCCTATTTAGATCAGTTTGTTATGGTTTTTGTTGACGACATCCTGATCTACTCCAAGTTTGAGGAGGAGCATGAGGGTCACTTGAGGATTATTCTCCAGACATTGAGAAAGCATCAGTTGTACACCAAGTTCAGCAAGTGTGAATTTTGGCTTACGGAGGTTTAGTTTTTGGGGCATGTAGTGTCGGCTTCAGGTGTATCTGTGGACCTGGAGAAGGTTGAGGCAGTTACGAATTGGGAGAGACCGAAGTCAGTCTTCGAGATACGTAGTTTCTTGGGATTGGCAGGGTACTACCGGCGATTTATTGAGGATTTTTCCCGATTGGCTGCGCTTATGACGAAGTTGACCCGAAAAGAGGTCAAGTTTGTGTGAAATGACTCTTGTGAGAATGTATTCCAAGAGTTGAAGAGGAAGCTTACTTTAGCTACTATTCTGATAGTCCCAGAATAGGGACAGAGGTACACGGTCTATTGTGATGCCTCGAAGGACGGGCTGGGATGTGTTTTGATGCAGTCCGGGAGGGTAGTAGCTTATGGTTCTCGGTAGCTAAAGAATCACGAGAGCAGAATTACCCCACACATGACATGGAGTTGGCGGCCATTGTCTTTGCCTTGAAGGCATGGCGTCACTACCTGTTTGGTGAGCAGTTTGAAGTATTTTCAGACCACAAGAGTCTGAGTATATTTTCACACAGCGGGACTTCAACATGAGGCAACGCTGGTTGATGGAGTATTTAGAGGACTATGACTTCACTTTGCATTACCATCCTAGTAAGGCAACGTGGTGGCTGATGCACTTAGCCGAAGGTCACGGGGAGTTTTAGCTAGTGTAGCTTCCCGGGAGTGGCAGATGCTCGAGACTGTGGGATAGTTCGGGCTATGTTATATGGGTCAGGCTCAGGGTACTTTGGGGAGTTTGGTGGCTACGCCGTCTCTATTGAGCAGGGTGATTGAGTCCCAGAGTTAGGACACGGAGCTATTGTCCATTTGGGACCATGTACAGACAGGTACAGGTGACGAGGGCTGGGCTATTCACTCGGATGGTAGTCTTCAGTATCAAGGAAGGGTTATGGTTCCTCAATTGGCAGATCTGAGGGAGGAGATCCTTAGGGAGTTTCATTGCTCCTATTTTGTAGTTCATCCAAGGGGCACGAAGATGTATCATGATCTTCGTCACCAGTATTACTGAAGTGGAATGAAAGGCTGGTTGGCGATTTTGTCAGTCGATGTCTCACGTGTCAGCAGGTTAAGGCTGAACACCAGAGACCAGCGAGATTACTCCAGCCTTTGGAGGTAGCTGAGTGGAAGTGAGAGTATATCACGATGGATTTTGTGACCCATTTGCCACGGACATCGCGGGGTTATGACTCGGTGTGGGTGATAGTGGACCAACTTACAAAGTCGGCACACTCTTTGGCTGTGCGGATGACCTTCACACTAGAGGAATTCTGTAGGTTGTATATACGGGAGATTGTCCGGCTGCATGGAGTACCGGTATCTATTGTATCGGACCGAGATCCCAGGTTTACGGCTCATTTTTGGGAGAGTTTCCAGCGAGCCATGGGGACACAGTTAATGATGAGCACTGCTTTTTATCCCTAGACGGATGGTCAGTCTGAGGGGACTATCCAGACTTTAGAGGATATGCTACGGGCATGCGTCCTAGATCTCAAGGGTAGCTAGGAAGATCACCTACCCATGGTGGAGTTCGCATACAATAACAGTTATCAGACGAGTATACAGATGGCACCCTATGAGGCGCTATATGGGAGGTCATGTCATTCTTCGATTTGTTGGACGGAGGTAGGAGAGAGGTCCTCTACGGGTCCGAAATTGGTTAGAGACACCTCGGAGAAGGTGGACTTGATTCGGAAGCGTCTTCTCACGGCTCAAAGTTGGCAAAAGAGCTATGCTGATAGATGGTGGCGACCTCTAGAGTTTGAGGTGGGAGATCATGTCTTCTTGAAGGTTATGCCTAAGAGAGGAGTGGTCCGGTTTGGTAAGCGGGGGAAGCTGTCACCGAGATACATCGGGCCCTTTGAGGTACTTGAGAGAGTGGGTACAGTTGCTTACCGGTTGGCATTACCGCCAAATCTATTGGGTGTTCATGCAGTATTCCATGTCTCTATGTTTCGAAAGTACACCCCAGATCCGACTCATGTGGTGGATTGGGGAGAGCTTGTTGTTGATGCAGATGGGACTTTCGAGGAGGTACCGGTGCGCATCATGGATAGCCGGGAACAGGTTTTACGAGGCATGACCGTGCGGCGAGTGAAGGTGTTGTGGCAGCATCGAGGAGTAGAGGAGGCAACTTAGGAGCGTGAGGACACTGTCCGTACCCGTTATCCTTTCTTGTTTGAGGATGGAGGTACATTCTTATGGTCATTTAGCATTATTTGACTGTTGCATATGCATGTGATTGTATATGCATGTGTATATGAATTTCGGGGATGAAATTCTTTGAAGGGGGGAAGAATGTGAAACCCGGGAAAAATTTTAACTTTTTCTGAAAAAAGGGCAAAATGATAATTTGTCATTATAGTACAGATTGAAAAATTGGTACTTTTCTAGACCTCGTGTGATGAAACGGACCTCACCATTGGGTTCGCATTGCGAAATCTAGCTGTTCTGTCAATTTTCATCGAATTCTGAAATAGTCGAGTTTTTCACATTTTTCGAGGCGACGGGTGTCCGGTGACCCCGAAAAACAAAATTTAAAAACAAATATTTGAAAGTTGGAAAATATTTTAAATAAATTTTATATAAAATATTTTGAGCTTAAACTGATACGAAATTAAATCGTTTCGGGGCGAAAATGGACCTAGCAAGTGGGGGACACATGGCGCGACTCGGGCCATGTCTTGGAAATTATAAATAGTGTTAAATATTATATATTTCAGCAAAAATATCTCTGTATTCTGCTGGTTCACACGTTGGAGAGAAAGAGGAGAGAAAACAATTCTTCCTTCTTCAATATTCAGAGTTCCGTCGCTCGGATCAACTCGGACCAAGAGCCAAAGTTCATCTCCTCGACTAGGGCTACGCGTACGTACTAAAAAGAGTGGATTTCACCGAAGATCCAAGAGGAGACTTTGGGAAAAATCAAAGCTTTGAGGTTGATTTGGTGTTATAGAAGTTCTTACACTTCTATTGAGGTAGGGTTCCCTCCTACCTTGGTTTTATTCTTACCTTAAGTGGGCTTTTAGTGGCTGAAATTGGTTTATATGTGGGTTGTCCAAGGGCTGTCCAAATGGACTATTTTGGTGCTGAAATTGGGGCTGTTTTGTGCACTAATTAAGGGCTGTTTTGTGCACTAATTAAGGGATGTTTTGTGCACTAATTAGGGACTATTTTGCGCACTAATTATGGACTGTTAAGGGGCTGAATTTGGGCTGTTTAAGGGGCTCTTAAATGGTGAATTATGGTCTATTTTTAGGCCATGTTATGGACTGAAATTGTGACTATTTTTGTTGACTATTTTTAAGAGCCGTTACATGGGCTATTACATAGGCCGTTATGTGTTATATTATGCCTTAATGATTAGGCGTGTTATTAGACTAAAAGTTGTGATATCACTTGCCTATGATTATGAAAGTGAAATTATGGACTTATGACATGATTTATGATTGGAAATGCAATTGTTGGTATATGCATGTTATGATATATTGAATTTGTGACAAATATGGTATCTATATGCTTAGAACATAACTTATCATGATATGTTGAGATTGTTTATATGTCATTCATAGCATATTGAACATTGTATCATTGTGCATAGAGGCATCACATTCATGGGCATAAGTCATGAGTGTGGGTGTGTGAGATGCATGGTTGATCAAACACCTTGTTTGGTGGTTTGTATGTGGGTTCGGGAAAAATTGGATCGAAGATCCCCTTTGAGTCGCATGGAAGAAAACTTGTGTTGGGTATAGCAAATAGGGCTAGACTCTCCCTCGGGTGCAAGACCTGGCGACTTGGTTATACACTCCCCTGTGGTGAAATTCTAGAAAAGTGTAGTATGGTATACGGAACCGGCGGTATAAAATGCAAAATTCGTTGCCCAACAAGACACAATTTTTTGATTTATAAGAAAATACTCATTTAATGAGTACCATCCAATAATGATCTAATTTATAAAACGCATGATTTTTTATTCAAAGCGATCATTGGATGTATTTCCGTCGAAGACGGGTCATTACACATTGGCATTACATTGTGTTGTGGAAGTCAGTGAGGACTTGGGTTTAAGTGCATGAGTGAGTATCATCTTATTTCATGGCGTGACATGGTTGCATTTCAACATTGAATACATATTCTTGTATGAATGGTTGTTAAATGTTAAATGTTGCTTATACACATTGCATATGCATTTAAGGTGGGGAGTAGCCCTAGTAGGAGTTTTTCTCTACTAGGCGTTGGCTCACGCTATACTTAAGCTGACCAATAGGAAGCTTATGTTGCTCAAATGGACCAATAGGAGAAGAGAGAGAAGTAAGACGGTTTGAGCACCGTATGAATGCCACCATCACTGTTCGGACGGCAGGGATTCTATGGATTCTATGGATTTGAAGCTTGGCAGCCACCCTTGTTTGATTATTTTACTTCTTAATTACACTTGCCTCCCTTGCTTTATTCAGCTTCCACACTTTAATCCTCTCAAACTTCTGTATTTATGCTTGAAACCTTACAAATTATACAAACTACACATTAACCCTAATATTTTAGAAATTAATCACTTTAACCTAATTTGTGCACACAATTAACCCTAAACCCTAATTCCTTTATGCACTATTTAGGGTTAATCAGATGCCATTGTTGCTTTTCAAAAATCAAATAATTTTACATAGTTCGACATGGGATATTCGGATGTTGTCTTTGAGAAGTTTTGTTGCTAGGCTCAACAGTTTATCCTAATCTCATCCTTTCTATTATCAAGTTGGAAGATGTAGAGACTTTCCTTGGGCAAGTTGCAGGGGAAGAAGAGAGCACTACTTGTAAAGCCTAGGAAAAATTAAAATTTTATTAAAAAGGAAAAACGATAATTTAGTAGTTACTACACGGGTTAAAAAATCAAAATTTTTTAGAACTCGGATGATGAAACGAATCTCACCATTGGATTTGTGTCACAAAATCTAGTTGCCTAGTTAATTTTTATCAAATTATGAGATAGTTGAATTTTTTTGCGTTTTATGAGGGGATCGGGCACCACGACTAAAATAAATGCGATTAGATTTGATTATCGAAACCTGGGAAATAATATAAATTTAGTTCAACAAAAATACACTAGACTTAACACGGGTTAAGATTTAATTTATTCGGGATAAAATTGGACCAAATGAAATGAGACATGTGGCACAATGAGGGCAAAGTGTTTGAGGAATATAAAAAGGGGAAGAAAATTAGATTTCTTTGCCCATTTTCTTTAGCCATTTCCGAAAATTGAGAGACATAGAAAAGAGAGAAAACTAAAAGCTCTCTTTACCTTCTTCCCTTGTTCCGCCAAGATCCAGCCATGGGATCGCTTTGGGTTAAGAGTAAAAGTCGCTCTATGCAATGAGAGCTACACATCCATACCAACGATCACGATTTTCTCCAAAATCTAAAAAACAGGAATTTTGGGATAAATCTTGAGAAGCTTGATTATGGGTTTTTGGGGCTTCTACTACGCGGACATATGCTACAAGAGGTAGGTTTCCTTTCCTATCTAGGGCTGAAATATGAAATAGTTATCGTGTTAGAGATAAATTCTCATGTATAACAAATACCTAGTGTTGTTAGAATATGAAAAATGGGTATAAGAATATGTTAAAACTAATTCTTGTATGATTTGAGTTTGATGAAATTGCTTGATATGAGTTTCATGAAGCATGTGTTATTTGGGCATGCTATGTGTTTACATAATGTTGCCTACTATATTTGATAAAATGCTTAGGAAGTCAAGTATGCAATTGGATTGATATCATGTATAACCTGCTTGAAAATGTTTGTGGAAGTGGATATCACTATATGCTTTATGATATGATGAGCATGTAATATAAATTATAATTATACAATTTAATTGCGTAATGGTATGAAGTGTAATCATACATTACATTTGCATATACATGGGTAGCATCAAATTCATGGGCATTCAATATGAGTGTGAGTGTGTGATTGTTTTTGATCAAACACAATCCTTGGTGGGTTGATACGTGGGCTCGAGAAAGTTGGACCTAAGTTCGATTGAGTTGTACGAGTTTGTATTGAATAAACATGTCGATGTTAGCAAGAAGGGCTAGATTCTCCATTGGGTGTGAGATCCAATAATTTTGGATATGCACTCCCAATGGTATTGAGTCCATAAAATGAGTCAGTGTATGAAAAACTGTTGGTGGAAGTCCATGGATGCCTTGTCGGTTAGGTGACCGTTGATGGAAGTCCACAAATACCGACCCCAAGAAAGACAAAATGTTTTTTAAAATGGTCATTGGATGTCTAAAATCAATGGCAGGGGCTTGGAATGTACAGATGCGTACGTATGGTATGACATGTGTTATGGGAGCCGGTGGAAGGCTTGGGTTTGCATTGCATGCGTGAGCTCCATCTCATGATCAACATAACATCTATGGACGGAACAACCAACCACCACCACCACTGGCCTTTAATTAACAAGCCTTCAGGTAGACTATGGGTGCAATAACTGCTACCTTTGCACAAGCTAGCGCCAACATGGGCCAAAGAGGCTCGAACAACCGCTAAAGGTTCAAGGAACATGAGCCACCAACCTTTATGGGAAAGGCGGATCCAATGGTGGTTGGTCATTGGTTCCAACAAGTAGACAAGATCTTAGAGGCTATGGAGATCACATCCAACACCACCAAGATATGACTAGCATCATTTCAACTAGAGGGAGATGCCTATCCATGGTGGAATTAGGCAAAGGCCTAAAAGAATAATGAGGCAATAACTTGGGAAGAGTTTTGTGAGCTCTTCATGGGCAAGTACTTTGTGGGCACTTCACCAAGTGAAAGCCCATGAATTTCTAGATCTGAAGTAAGGGACCATGATGGTGATGAAAACGTGGCTAAGTTCATAGAGCTAGCTTGCCCGGTGATTACATGGCCACTTATTTAGCCAAAGTGAGAAGATATGAGGATGGCTTGAAGTTGTCCATCTAGGGAAAGATTGTGGGCCACTGCCTACAAGATGTGGACTCGATGGTCGAGATGACCATGACCACTAAGAGGGAAGTAGAAGATGCTAAGAACATCCGAGAGGCCGATGCTAAGGACAAGAAGAAAGAGAATCAGTCATCTTCCACTAGTTCTGGGAAGAAGCAAATGACATCTACCCCAAAAGGGTCTTAGGGGTAATGTGATGCCCCTAAAATTGGGGGTCCTTTGGCAACCGTTGACTATCTGTCAACCCCCGAAAATACCCATGATTGTCGTCCGATCTACCATCACGTCATTAGAATCCCTTTAACTGGGATTGTTACCCACACGTATAACACATGCATAAATTTCCATTTGACCCACCCGGGTTTAATATACCATAATTTATTCTTGTTTTATGTCCATTTATATTCTTTTTTTAAGCCCAAAAGCTTGGCAAAACAGTTTTAAATTTTTAGATTTTGGGACAACCTACCGGTAGGTGTTGCCTACTAGAAAAGTCCTACCAGTAGATTGTAGCTGATAACCAAAATTTTGCCTGTACGAGATCTTACCGGTAGGTGTTGCCCACTGGATAGCGATCTATTGGTAGGTCTTGCCCAATTTTGCCTTTTTCACCTGCTTTTCATTTCTAATTCATTTCAAGACATATTATTTCCATCCAACTCATGTAACACTACATTTATACATCAACCTAATTAAGAACAAGTTCTCTTACAATCATTTTCATGAATTTACATACCAAAACAAAGTTTTCATAACAATTTTACAAAAACTCAAAATAAAGTCACATCCCGGCTTTCTTCATCCTTAAGGTCCCTTGTAAGGGTCTTCCTTTGGCATGTATTCCGCACTTGAAATGTTTTCCCGTATAGGGTGAGTCATGCCCAGTAGAGTATTTCCTACAGAGGCTACTCCCCAACCTAAGTACATATGAAATGTTCATGCAACATTTAACAAGCAACAACATCCCAAACAATAATATACTAGTAAATGTTTGAATTTAGCAATGTCATGCCATTAAATGAGATGAGACTCACTCATGCCCCTTTAACCCCAGCCCTTACTGGCTCCCACCACACAATGCAATGCCAATGTATGAAAAATTCATCATTGATATATTACATCCAATGATCATTTTGAAATAAAGTCATGTGGTTATAAAACCAAGTCATTGTTGGATGTTCCACATCGAATGACTATTTTAATAAAACAAGTACACTTTTTAAAATTTTGCCTCATGTGAGTGTACGAACCAAGTATTTTATAAAACAAAATTATGTGTCTTTGTTGGGTAGAGGATTTCTCGGAATCTCATTGCCGATTCCGTACACCATTACACTTTTTTGAAATTTCACCTTAGGGGAGTGTATGAACCAGGTAGTTGTGTCTTGCACCCGAGGGAGAGTGTAGCTCTTCTTGCTATACCTGACACAAATTTTTCATGCAATCGTGCGACTTAATCGGATCTTCAATCCAACTTTTCCAAGCCCACCCATCAACCACCAAGTATGGTGTTTGATCCAACCATGCACACTCACACACACCCACTCCCATGTCTCATGCCCATGGATGCGATGCCTCCGTGCAAATACAATGTAATACACAATTTCCATGCATGTTATCACATAATCATGCAATTAACACACTAAACTCATTAAGGCAATAATGTAAACATATAACATACCCATCAATCACATTTCCATGGAATTACACATGTAATTTCCACATTTCAATCTCAAGTTAGGATTTCATTTTAAACCATTTCTACATCCATTTCCATCAATTTCACAACAGTAGGCAAGTAATATCTATTTCTATCAACATACCCATTTCATATTATGCCCAAGGTTAGAAAATAAACCTGAGTAGAAGGGAACCCTACCTCTTGAAGCGTAAAACGATCGTAGGAAGCCTTCAAGGACTTCAATCAAGCTCAAACCCTTGATTTTCTCAAGTCCCATTTTTTGGGAACTTCGGTGAAATCTTTAATTTTTGGTATGGTCTTGTAGCCCACATCGAGGAGAAAAAATTTTGTTCTCGACCCAGGGTGATTCGACCAAAGTTTGGCCTTTGATCACAAGATAAAAGCTTGAGAAATCATTTTCTTTCTCTCTCCTTATCTCTCTCTCCATCGGGTAATGATTGAACATAAATGGGGGAGAAATCAAATTTTTCCCTATTTATACCCTCTAATTGCTTGGCCACAATGCGCCACATGACCCTTTTTGTTTCGAATTCATTTTTGCCCCGAATCGATTAAATTTCGTCCTGATTTAAGTTCAAAATATTTTTATTTTAACTTGCCTCAAATTATTTTTCAACTTTCAAAATTTTATTTAAAAATCCCATTTTGGGTCACCTGAGACTCGACCGTCTCGTAAAACGTTAAAAAATCTGACTATCTCGAAATTCGATAAAAATTGACAAGATAGCTAGATTTCGTGAGACGAATCCAAAGGTGAGGTTCGTTTCGTCATCCGAGTTCTAAAAAAATTCAGGTTTGCAACTCGTACTGTAGTGGCAAATTACTGTTTTGCCCTTTTTCATAAAAGTTCAAATTTACCCGGGTTTTACATTCTTCCCCCTTAAAATAATTTCATCCCTTAAATTCATACACACATACACACTCAACCGCATGCATATGCAACATTTATACTATGCGTAATATTATAGAAATGTACCTCCATTCTCGAACATGAATGGATAATTGGTATGTATGATATTCTCATGCTCCCATGTCGCCTCCTCCACAACTCGGTGTTGCCACAACACCTTCACTAGCCTTAAAAACTTGCCTCACAAAACTTGCTCCCGGCTATCCATGATACGTACTGGTCCCTCCTCGAAGGTCCCATCCGCATAAACACTCAACTCACCCAAATTCACCACATGTGTCACATTTGGAGTGTACTTTTGGAGCATAGAGACATGGAACACTACGTGAACACTCGATAAATTTGGCGGTAACGCCAATCTATAAGCCACTGTACCCACCATCTCGAGTACCTCAAAGCGCCCGATAAACCTCTGGCAGCGTAGCTCTGTCGGCTCTGAGTGTGAAGATGCTTCCGTATCAATTCCACCTTCTCCGAGGTGTCTCTAATCAATTTTGGACTCGTAGAGGGTCTCTCTCCAACCTCCGTGCAGCACACCAGAGAACGATAAGGTCTCCTATATAGTGCCTCATAGGGTGCCATCTGAATGCTCGCTTGATAACTGTTGTTGTATACGAACTCCACTAAGGGTAAATGCTCTTCCCAGCTACCCTTGAGGTCTATGACACATGCTTGTAGCATGTCCTATAGTATCTGGATGGTCCTCTCTGACTGACCGTCAGTCAGGGATGAAATGTTGTACTCATCGTCAACTGAGTCCCTATGGCCTGTTGGAAGTTCCCAAAAGTGAGCCGTAAAACTGGGATCCCAATTCGATACAATAGATACGGGCACCCCATGCAACTGGACAATCTCCCATATATACAACCTATAGAACTCCCCCAGTGTGAAGGTCATCAGCACTGCCAAAAAGAGTGCCGACTTCATAAACTGGTCCACTATCACCCACACTGCGTCAGGTCCCCGTGATGTCCGTGGCAAGTGAGTCACAAAATCCATCGTAACATGCTCCCACTTCCACTCAGCCACCTCCAAAGGCTAGAGCAATCTCACTTGTCTCTGGTGCTCAGCCTTAATCTGCTGACACGTGAAACATCGACTAACAAAGTCCCCAATGTGTCTCTTCATCCTGTTCTAATAGTATTGGCGATGAAGATCATGATACATCATCATGCCACCTGAATACACAGCAAATCGGGAGCAATGGAACTCTTTAAGGATCTCTTCTCTTAGATCCACTAACTAGGGAACCACAACTTTTCCCCTATACCAAAGACTACCATTTAAGTGAATGGCCTAGCCCTTGTCACCGGTACTCGTTTGTACTCGGTCCCTGACAGATGATAACTCTGGGTCCTACCTCTAGGACTCGATCACCCTGCATAGTAGGGAAGGCATAGCCACCAAGCTCCCTAAAACACCCTGAGCCTGTTCCCTATAGTGTAGCCCGAACTATCCCACAGTCTCGAGTATCTGCTACTCCCGGGAAGCCATACTAGCCAACACTCCCTGTGACTTTTGGCTAAGTGCATCAGCCACCATGTTTGCCTTACCAGGATGGTAATGCAAAGTGAAGTCATAGTCCTCCAAATACTCCATCCACCTGTGTTGCCTCATGTTGAGGTCTCGCTGCGTAAAGATATACTTCAAACTCGTGTGGTTTGAAAACACCTCGAACTACTCACCATATAAATAGTGGCACCAAGCCTTCAAGGCAAAGACAATGGCCGCCAACTCCATGTCGTGGTAGGATAATTCTGCTCGTGGTTCTTTAATTGTCGAGAACCATAAGTCACCACTCTCCCAAACTACATCAATACACATCCAAGTCCGTCTCTGGAGGCATCACAGTATACCGTGTACATCTGTCCCCTCTCCGGGACTATCAGAATAAGAGCTGAAGTAAGCCTCCTCTTTAACTCCTGGAATGCCTTCTCGCACGATTCATTCCACTTAAACTTGACCCCCTTCCGAGTCAATCTCATCATAGGTGCAGCTAGTCAAGAAAAGTCCTCGATGAATCTCCGGTAGTACCCTGCCAATCCTAAAAAACTGTGTATCTCGAAGACTAACTTCGCCTCTCCCAATTCATAACCGCCTCAACCTTCTCCGGGTCCATAGATACACCCGAAGCTGACACCACGTGTCCCAAAAATTTTACCTCCGTAAGCCAAAATTTACATTTAATGAACTTGGCGTACAACTAGTGGTCTCTCAAGGTTTGGAGAACAACCCTTAAGTGACCCTCATGCTCCTCCGACTTGGAGTAGATCAGGATGTCATCAAAAAATACCATGATGAATTGATCTAAATAAGGTTGGAACACCTTATCCATGAATGCCGCCGGGGCATTAGTCAATCCGAAGGCATCACGGTGAACTTAAAATGCCTATACTGTGTTCTGAACGCCATCTTCGGGATATCTGCCTCCCTAATCCTCAATTGATGGTAGCCAGTGTGAAGGTTTATCATGGAGTAGACTCGCAGTTCCCTCAGATGATCAAGTAGATCGTTGATCCTCGGCAAAGGGTACCTATTCTTGATAGTAACCTGGTTCAACTGCCGATAATTTATACTCAACCAAAGGGTTTTGTCCTTCTTCTTGGCAAACAACACTAGAGCGCCCTAAGGTGAAGTGCTCGATCAAATAAATCCCTTGTCCAACAATTCTTGCAATTGGACCTTGAGTTCTTGCAACTCTGCCAGTGCCATTCTATGTGGAGTTATAGAAATAAGCGATGTACCAGGATGCAACTCGATGCTAAAGTCCACATCCCTATGTGAAGTGAAGGTAATCTCAGTAGTTCGTCCAAAAAAATATCCTCATATTCACAGACAATTCGAGGTAGACCTAACTCTTGTCTCACCTCGTCCTTCCTCCAAAGTAAGTCTTGCATGCTAATCCATCAGCTGCCCGTGCCATCTATTGTCATACACGGATTGGGGCGAAGCTTCATGCTTTTACCCCTAAAACTTGAAACAAACACCATTCGGTGTGTAGGTAGTTACCCTTTTTCGAGCGCAATCAATGATGACCCGATGTGCTACCAACCAATCTATCCCAAGGATGACGTCAAACTCTGATATGTCCATGACCTTAAGGTCCATGGTGAGTAGAATCTTTGAGATCTCTAACTCACATCCCCAACATATCTGATCAACACACACCCTAGCTCCTAGGGGTGAATTCACATGCAACGACTCTTCCAAGGTATCAATCTCTAAGCCCAAATCTCTTACACACGATGCAGATATGAATGAATGTGATGCACTAGTGTCAAATAACACCCTAGCCCATAAGCGAGAGAGTAGAATTTACCCTGAATGACTGACTGATCCACTAGCTCAATTTGAGGTGTGATGGCGTAAACATGTCCTTGGGTCCCCGAAGTCCTAGCCTGTATGCCCTATCCTTGGCCTCGACCCATGCCCTGGCCCATCAGGCCTGATTGCGGAGTCCGCGCTCGTGAAGTGATAGGGATGTGAGTAGCACCCTAGTACTGGTACTGACTTCCCTGGCCCATGGTAGGGTAGGGAGGAACAAAATGTGTCTATCGCTGCCCCACAGACGACTAGGACTGGGATGTCCCATAGTTTTGGGATCCTTGTCGCTGAGGACAATCCCGCTTCATATGCCTCTGTTGGTTACAATGATAGTAAGTCCTTTGGCCCGCTTGGTAGAAAGGCCTTTGATTTCTCCCACCTTGGGAGGATTGACCTTGGCTTTGGCTTTGATACTCGTGACCCTGTCCTTATTGTCCCTGAGGAGTGAAAGTCCTTTGCCTCTTTCCCAGCTAGAAGAAAAGGATTGAACCCTCTTTCTTCTTGTCCTTAGCACCTGACTCCTGGATGCTCCTTACGTCATCAACCTCTCTCTTAATGGTCATAACTGTCTCGACCATCGAGTCCAAGTCTTGTAGGAGGAGACCTATAATTTTTCCCGGATGGACAACTTTAACCCATCCTCAAACCTCCTCACTTTGCCATATCCGCGGCAACATAGTCATCAGCAAAACGGGCTAACTCAGTGAACTTACCCATGTATTCCATCACCATCATTGTTCCTTGTTTCAAATCAAAGAATTCCTGGGCTTTAGCATGTCAAATAGCCACAGGAAAATACTTGCCTATGAAGAGCTCCCGGAACTATCCCTATGTCATTTTCTCCAAGTTCTTGGAGTCCTTTGCCCAATCCCACCACAATTGGGCTTTTCCTCTAGCTAGAATGCAGCTAGCCTTATCTTTGTGGCATAGGAGGTGATCTCCAATACCTCTAAAATCTTGTCAATTTGTCGGAACCAATGGTTGGCCACAATCAGATCTGCCCCTCCCTTAAAATTTGGAGGCTTGTGTGCCTTGAACCTCTAGAGGTTACTTGAGCCTCCTTGATTTGAAATTGCACTAGCCTATGCAATAGTAGCAACCATAGTACCAATATCCTCCATTAAGGCTTATTAGTCAAAGGCTGGTGGTGGCAGATTATTGTTCCGCCCACCGCCTCGGCGTCCCCTTCCTCTACTTGCCCTTTACACACATGTTAGACAACAATAGAGCACCAATTTAGTATCCCAAAGTAGGGACCCACTTTAAAACTTAGAGATTCATCCCTTGTCTCCCTAGTAGAGCTTATGCCCCTCTCCCTAGTAGACCTATGCCCCTCATGCCCTAGGTAAATCGTATACCTAAGCTTTGATACCAAGTTGTGACGCCCCTAAAATCGAGGTCTTTTGTCAACTATTGACCATCCGTTAACCTACGGAAATACTCGTGATTGTCGCCGGATCCAACATCACGTCATTAGAATCCCTTTAACCGGGATTATTACCCACATGTATAACACATGCATAAATTTCCAATTGACCCACCCGGGTCCAATATACCATAATTTATTCTTGTTTTATATCCATTTATATCCTTGGAACCAAAAAATCCAGAGCCCAAAATCTTGGCAAAACAATTTTAAAATTTCAAATTTTGGGAGGACCTATCGGTAGGTGTTGCCCACTTGAAAAGTCCTACCGGTAGGTTGTACCTGATAACCAAAATTTTGCCTGTACGTGATCCTACCGGTAGGTGTTGCCCACTGGACAGCGATCTACCGGTAGGTCTTGCCCAGTTTTTCCTGTTTCACTTGTTTTTCAATTTCATTTCATTTCAAGACATATTATTTCCATCCAACTCATGTAACACTACATTTATACATCAACCTAGTTAAAAACAAGTTCTCTTACAATCATTTTTATGAATTTATTTATCAAAACTAAGTTTTCATAACAATTTTATAAAAACTCAAAATAAAGCCACATCCCGACTTTCTTCATCCTTGAGGTCCCATGTGAGAACATTCCTCCGGCGTGTATCCCACACCTGAAATATTTTTCCGTATAGGGTGAGCCACGCCCAGTAGAGTATTTCCTACAGAGGCTTCTCCTCAACCAAAGTGCATATGAAATGTTCATGCAACATTTAACAAGAAACAACATCCTAAACAATAATATACTACTCAATGTTTGAATTTAGCAATGTCGTGCCATGAAATGAGATGAGACTCACTCATGCCCCTTTAATCCCTAGCCCTTACCGGCTCACACTACACAATGCAATGCCAATGTATGAAAAATTTGCTATTGATGTATTACATCCAATAATCATTTTGAAATAAAGTCGTGTGGTTATAAAACCAAGTCATTGTTGGATGTTACACATCGAATGACTATTTTAATAAAACAAGTACACTTTTCCAGAATTTTCACCTTAGGGGAGTGTACGAACCAGGTACTTTATAAAACAAAATCATGACTCTTTGTTGGGTAGCGGATTTCTTGGAGTCTCACTATCGGTTCCACACACAGTTACACTTTTCTAAAACTTCACCTCAGAGGAGTGCATGAACTAGGTAGCCGGGACTTGCACTCGAGGGAGAGTCTAGCTCTTCTTGCTATACCGGACACAAGTTTTTCATGCAATCGTGTGACTCAATTGGATCTTCAATTCAACTTTCCTGAGCCCGACCATTAACCATCAAGTATGGTGTTTGATCCAACCATGCACACTGACACACACACCCACACCCATACCCATGTCTCATGCCCATGGATGCGATGCCTCCGTGCAAATGCAATGTAATGCACCATTGCCATATCCATGTCATGCCCCATATGTAATGAATGTCATATGAGCACATTTAACCGCATATATACATATTTCATGGCAATTCATATCTCATGCATATGATCACCATTTCATTTACACAATTTCCAAGCATGTTATCACATAATCATGCAATTAACACACTAAAATCATCAAGGCAATAATGTAAACACATAACATGCCTATAAATCACAATTCCATGGAATTATACAAGTAATTTCCACAAATCAATCCCAAGTTAGGAATTCATTTTAAACCATTTCTACACCCATTTCCATCAATTTCACAACAATAGGCAAGTGATATCTATTTATATCAACTTACCCATTTCATATTATGCCCTAGGTTAGAAAATAAACCCGAGTAGGAGGGAACCCTACCTCTTAAAGCATAAAACGACCATAGGAAGCCATCAAGGACTTCAATCAAGCTCAAACCCCTGATTTCCTCAAGCCTAATTTTTTGAAACTTCTGTGAAATATTTGATTTTTGGTATGGTCTTGTAGCCCACGTCAAGGAGAACAACTTTTGTTCTCGGCTCGGGGTGATTCGACTAAAGTTTGGCCCTTGATCGCCAGAGAAAAGCTTGAGAAACCCTTTTCTTTCTCTCTACTTCTCTCTCTCTCTCTCTCTCTATCGGGTAATGACTGAACGTAAATGGGGGAGAAATCAGATTTTTGCCCATATTTATACCCTCTAATTGCTTGGCCCATAATATGCTACACGACCCTCTTTTTCCCGGGTTCATTTTTGCCCCGAAACGGTTAAATTTCGTCCCGGTTTAAGTTCAAAATATTTTTATTTTAACTTGCCTCAAATTGTTTTTCAAATTTCAAAATTTTATTTAAAAATCTCATTTTTGGGTCACTCGAGACTCGGTCACCTTATAAAACGTGAAAATTTGACTATCTCAGAATTCGATAAAAATTGATAGAGTAGCTAAATTTCATGAGACAAATCCAACGGTGAGGTCCGTTTCTTCATATGAGTTCTAAAAAAATTTAGGTTTACAACCCGTACCGTAGTGGCAAATTATCGTTTTGCCCTTTTTCATAAAAGTTTAAATTTACCTGGGTTTTACAAGCAAGGCCAGGGCCAAAATCAATTTTTCCAAGCAGGGAAGTGCTTGATCATTTTCAACCCTCAAACCTGAATTATGTGTATATATTTGGCTTATAGAAATTGGTGAGTGTCACTGTCCCTTGAGTTCGATGTGAGAAATGGAGAAAATATTTTGTGGATGAACACAAATATGTGTGTGTGCAAAATTGCTCCATAAGCGTAGAGAGAGTCTTGCAATGTCCTATTTTACTTGGTATAGGTATTCCATGGTCGTCTCCTTAGGGAAAGAAATGTCAAATGCTTTTGAAGGGTGATTTGTAAAGAAATAAAAATTGGAAAATCGTGTGATTTGTGTTTTGGTGAGAAATATACAATAAAGCAAGGTTGGGTAATCCATAGTGGTCATTCCAATGGGAATGCCAAATCGACTCATTTCATTCAACCAATGGTGTCTCGATGTTTAATTAATTTATAGGAAGTGAGGGACTAAAGTGGTTGTGTTGGAAAAAAGAATAACCCATGACAAGTCTACGTTGTATTAAGAGCCCACAACCATGACCGCACTTAACCTAGTCAAATCAAACACTTTACACTATGAGAAAGAATAAAAGAGAGTCAATTTCAGATATCCAAGAGGAAATTCCTCTTGGATTAGCCATCTAAAAGTTTAGCTACTCATAATAAAGGCAAGAACAAACACGATGTAAAGAAATATGGTGATGAAATCAAACATTGACTTGTATTAAGGTAAGAAGAAAGTTTAAACTACAAAAGAAGTGACATTCATACTTGAAATACAAAGCTTGAAGAGAAAATGCCTAAATTTAGAAAAGAAAATACAAGAACACTTGGCTAAGCTTGATTACAACTTGAATAAAAGAGATAAGAGTGTAAGAGGGAAAGATTACAAGTAAAATAGAGCTTACTACAATGAAAATGGTGAGGGAAAATGTAAAAACCTAGCTTTTCTCTCTAAAAATTTATCTTCAACCTTGGAGCTTCTCTCTCTAAAAGTCTATGAAATCTGAATAATGGTGTAAGAAGTCCCAAATTTCTTCCATCCTTTCTCCCTTAGCATGTGTGACTGAATTGTAATGATTGGAGAGAGGTTGTCCACTGAAGCAAGCAATTTCAATCCAAGCATGGTCCTCTCATTCTTTTTCAACCACCTCTCTTTTCTCCCTTGCTTCTCTCTTCTCTCCTACTTCAAATCTAACTTCAGGGGTTAGAAGATCATCATGGGGTGTCAAACATGTTAGGGTATGGTTTAGAGGACAGGAGGTGGAGTTGTGTGAAGAAGTGTCTAGCATATTTGGGCATGTTCTACTAGTAGAACATAGAAAACCTACCGGTAGGTTTTTTCTAGTAAGCTTTCCTACCAGTAGGTTTTTGCATGGCAAAGGTAGAAGATTTCCAGTGGCCTTTTCTACATGTAGGTCTTGAGTCTTCTACTGATAGGTCTTGAATGATTTATACCAGTTGGTCTTGAATAACTTCTATTAGTAGGTCTTGTCTTGTCATGGAATTTTTTTGGTTCCTTGAGATCTCGAGCCATCCGTTAAGCAGTCCCATCTTTCCCATTGACCTTGAGCACTTGATGGGGTGCTTTATGCATGCCCTTACTAGCTCTTCACCTACAATCAAACAAATCTTCATTAATTATCCATTTGAACCTGTTTCCACCAAATTTCACCACAAAACAAGTTAAATTGGATGTAATAGAGATGCATGATGTGAAATATTCTATACTTATCAGGAAGAAATCCAAAGGAGCATACTAGGGAGGCCAAAAAATATGTTATTGGTGTCATTAACTGAGCCACTTGAAACAAGATTGTCCATAGAGGTAGGGAACCCAGATTTACCATACATCTTAGTCCCAATCATTAGTGGGATATCCACTGATATTTTTTATTCCTCCCTATCTCACCATGGGACAAGAAAGTTAGTTCCATTTCTAGGGTGCTACAAATGCCCCTACTACTTCACGTGCGAAAACTCCGTAATCAGGCCAGAAGGGTTAGGGTGTGGGCTGAGGCAGAGGACAGGGCTTGTAGGTAGGGACTTTAGGGACCTGGAGGTGAGTCTATGTTGTCACTTCTCCGATTAAGTCTGTGGATTAGTCGGTGATTGAAGGTACATTTATACTCTCTCACTTATGGGCAAGGGTGCTATTTTATTTGGGTGCATTTTATTCATTCATTATTGCATCTTGTGTAAGAGATTTGGGCTTAGAGGTTGAGACCTTAGAGGAGCCACTGCATGTGATTTTTTTTCTAGGAGCTGTAAAACTCGAGTAAATTTAAATTTTTATGAAAAAAGGTAAAATAGTAATTAGCCACTACGATACGGGTTATAAACCTGATTTTTTTTAGAACTCAGATGACGAAATGAACCTCACTGTTGGATTTATCAAATTTTTTACATTTTAAGAGGCAATCGGGTGTCGCATGACCTAAATAAACGAGACCGGAAATTAAATTACAAAAATTAGAAAATAATTTAACTTTAGTTCAAATAAAAATATTTTAAAGTTGAATCGGGACAAAATTTAATTGATTCGGGATACAATCGAACCCAAGAAAGGAGAATGTGTGGCACAATGAGAACCAAGCAGCTAAAGAAAAATAGAAAGAATAGAGGGAAGACAAGGGTTTCTCCAACTTTTCTCAACGATCTATGACGTTCCTTTGGTCGAATCACCTTGGACCAAGAACAAAAATTGTTTTATTCAACATGGGCTACATGACCATACCAATAATCTAAGATTTGGGCAAAGTTCCAACGACAAAATTTAGGAGAAAGTAAGGATTATAGTTTGTTCCAGGTCTTAGGAGTTTTCTACCATTGTTTTACGCTTCAAGCGGTAGAGTTCCTTTTCTAATTAGGTTTATTGCCAACCTAGGGTTGATATAAGGAATGGGTAGGGTGTTAGAGATGTATTCTAATATATAACACTTGCCTATGGTAGTTGAAATGAGGAAATGAGTATTGAAAATGGCTAAAATCAATTCTAGCATGACTTGGGTATTTAGAAATTACTAACTTGTGATTTCTAGGAAATTATATTGATTGGGCATGTTATGTGTTTATATTTATGCCTTAAAAGTGTTTGATGAAATGCATATGTGGATTAAGTATGTTATTTACATTATATTTGCACATGCATGGGAAACATCGCATTCGTTGGCATTGACATAAGCATGGTGTGTGTGTGTGCATGTTTTTGAATCAAACACCATTCTTGGTGGTCAAGACGTGGACTTGGGAAGGTTGGACCTAGGTCTGGCTAAGTTGCACAGTTGCATGAAAACTTGTGTCGGGTATAGCAAGAAAGGTTAGATTCTCCCTCGGGTGCAAGACGTGGTTACTAGTTTATACACTTCCGAGGGTGCAAGTCCGAAAAAGTGTATCGATGTGTGGAACCGGCGGTGAGACACAAAAATTTGTGTACCCAAGAAAGACACATGGTTGTTTTATAAAATAGTCATTGGATGTACAACATCAATGACGGGGCTTGGGATGCTCGGTTTCATACGCATGTGTTGAGGGAGCCAGTGAAGGCTTGACTTAAGTTGCACCGTGTGAGTCTCATCTCATATCATGGCATGACAGAGTATTCCATTACTGAACTGCATATTCTTGAATGGATTATTGTTGCTTGTTGAATTACGTGTGAATATTTTATATGCATCTAGGTTGGGGAGTAGCATTTTTAGAAGATACACTATTGAGCGTGACTCACCCTTTATGGGAACAATATTTCAAGTACGGGACATTTCCTAGTGGATGGCTCTCACTCGAGCCCTCATTGATGAAGAAAAGCTAAAATGTGGCTTTTAAATCATGTTTTTGTAAAAATATTTTGAAATTTAGTTTGGACATTTGGTATGAAATTGATTGTAATCGAACTCGTATGGACTATGTTTAATGCAAAATTACATGTTATATGAGTTTGGGTTGATGATATACAATGTTGGAATGAATTAGAATTGAAAAAGGATCGAATCGAGAAAAACTAGGATGACCTACTGGTAGAATGTCGAGTTCTTCAACCGGTAGAACTTTTCCAATAGGCAGTTCTATCAGTAAAACGGTGAACTTTTCTGGTAGAACATTTTAGTGGGTTTCTCCTCTATTGGTGAAACATCACTCTTT
>CAUOFW020001325.1:0-10818 GCA_963454935.2 Ilex paraguariensis
GGACAGAGGTACACGGTCTATTGTGATGCCTCAAAGGACGGGCTGGGATGTGTTTCGATGCAATCCGGGAGGGTAGTAGCTTATGGTTCTCGGCAGCTAAACAATCATGAGTAGAATTACCCCACACATGACATGAATTTGGCGGCCATTGTTTTTGCCTTGAAGGCTTGGCGTCACTACCTGTATGACGAGCAGTTTGAAGTGTTTTTCAAACCACAAGAGTCTGAAGTACATTTTTACACAGCGGGACCTCAACATAAGGCAACGCAGGTGGATGGAGTACCTCGAAGATTATGACTTCAATTTGCATTACCATCCTGGTAAAGCAAATGTAGTGGATGATGAACTCAGCCGAAAGTCACGGGGAGTTGTGGCTAGTGTGGCTTCGCGAGAGTGGCAGATGCTCGAGACTATAGGACAGTTCGGGCTATGTTATATGGGTCAGGCTCAGGGTACTTTAGAAAGTTTGGTGGCTACGCCATCTCTACTCAGTAGGGTGATTGAGTCCTAGAGTTAGGACACGGAGTTATTGTCCATCCGGGACCGTGTACAGGTAGATACAGGTGGCGAGGGCTGGGTTATTCACTTGGATGGTAGTCTTCGGTATCGAGGAAGGGTTATGNGTACATTCTTATGGTCATTTAGCATTATTTGACTGTTGCATATGCATGTGATTGTATGTGCACGTGTATGTGAATTTCGGGGATGAAATGTTTTTAAGGGGGGAAGAATGTGAAACCCGGGAAAAATTTGAAATTTTTCTTAAAAATGGTAAAATGGTAATTTGTCATCCTAATGCGTATTTAAAATACATATTTTTATAAAGCTTGGATGGGATAACAGACCTCACCGTTGGATTCGCATCGCGAAATCAAGCTGCCCTGTCAATTTTTATTAAATTTTGAGATAATCAGATTTTGCACGTATTTTGAGACGATTTGAGTGACGAATGAACTTTTAAATATCCCCAAAATAAAATTTATAAAATTTCCATAAAATTAAGTTAAAGTTCCAATAAAATTTATTTAGACTTAATCCGAGATATAATGAATCGTTTTGGGATGAAAAACGAACCCGGAAGTCGGAAATATGCGGTGCGATGTGGACCACTCATTTACACCTATAAATATCCTCTTAAATCAGCTTTTTGGGAGAAAAATATCTCTCATTCTGCTGTAAGTAGCCAGCCAAGAGCAAAGAGGAAAAAAAATCAATTCTTCAAACTTTCTTCGGCTAATCCTCGGAGTTCCGTCGGTCGGAATTCGTCAGGCCAATAATTAAAGTCGATCTATGCAATGAGGGCTACCCGTGGGTACCAAAAACAAAGATTTTCACCGAAGATCCAAAGTTGGAGATTTGGGGAATCAAGATTTTTGGAGCTTTTGGGGTGTTTTTGAGTTTTCTTCCAATTATGTTATGCTCCAAGAGGTAGGGATTCTCCTACCTTGGTTTATTCCTATTTAAAATGTTATATGTAATGTGTAGGGTTTCTTCTATTTGGGTCGATTCTCAATCCAGAATACCCATATGAAATGGTTAGTGGTATAAAATGTTTTATGACTTACCTATAGTCATGGAAATGGTGAATTAAGTATGGACAAAGTTCTAGTTAAATTTGATATGTGGGAGTTTCGTAAATAATTCCTTGATACTTGATAATATTTGATGTGTGTGGGGGTAATATTGTGTGCTAACATTATTGTTGCCTAGAAGGTGTTTGCTAAAATGCCTAAGTGTGAATTAAGATTTTTATGACATGACAATGTATAACATGCTTAGAGAATATCTTGGGAACAAATGTTAATATGTGTGGTTTATCTATTGACATTGTAATATTGACATTGTAATGATTCATGGAATTTATATACTTATGATATGAATTGTTATGGGAATGTGGATATATGTAGTTGATCTAGCTCATTTGGCAAAATTGCACATTGAGCATGACATAGCATCACATTCATAGGCTACATGCATGAGTATGAGTGTACGNTGTAATATTGACATTGTAATGATTCATGGAATTTATATACTTATGATATGAATTGTCATGGGAATGTGGATATATGTAGTTGATCTAGCTCATTTGGCAACATTGCACATTGAGCATGACATAGCATCACATTCATAGGCTACATGCATGAGTGTGGGTGTACGGTTGCATGGGGGTGATCAACACCATCATTGGTGCTTGATTGTGGGCTCGGGAAAGTGGGATGGAACGTCCTACGGAGTCGCACGGTTACATGCATAAGAAAACTTGTGTCGGGTATAGCAAGTAGGGCTAGACACTCCCTCGGGTGAAAAACCCAGCCACTTGGTTCATACACTTACTGGCAGTGAAATTCCAAAAAAGTGTNGCTCGGGAAAGTGGGATGGAACGTCCTACGGAGTCGCACGGTTACATCCATAAGAAAACTTGTGTCGGGTATAGCAAGTAGGGCTAGACACTCCCTCGGGTGAAAAACCCGGCCACTTGGTTCATACACTTACTGGCAGTGAAATTCCAAAAAAGTATAACGGCGTGCGGAGCCGGAGGTGCAATTCGTGAATCCGATACCCAATAAAGGCACATGATTTGAATCTATAAATTATTCATTTGATGGAAAACATCCAATAATGAATTCGTTTTATGACATATGTTTGTGGCATGTGCGCATTTCATATGCATTTTAGGTGGGGAGTAGCCTCTATAGGAGTTTTTCTACTGAGCGTTGGCTCTCCCTATATGGGAAACATTTCAAATGGGAGNTTGTTTTACACATATGAGTCGCATTGTGTTGTGGGAGTCGGTGTGGGCTCGGGATTGCATACATGAGTGAGTTTCATCTCATTACTTGACATGGCATCATGAGATTCTATCTTAAATAACATATTCTTATTTGGAATAAGTTATTTGTGGCATGTGCGCATTGCATACACATTTTAGTTGGGGAGTAGCCTCTATAGGAGTTTTTCTACTGAACGTTGGCTCACCCTATATGGGAAATATTTCAGGTGAGAGAGGTACACCGGTGGATGGCTCCAATTTGGACCCTCATGTTTGAAGAAAGTCGAATGTGACTTTATTTTGTATTGATGTAAAATATTTGTGGAAAGAATGTTTTAAGCATGTAATCTTTTAAATTTTAATAGAACTTATATGGACTATTGTTAAACTAACCTTGCATGTTTTGATATAAGTATGGATGATTGGACCCGGTGTGGTCAAGTTTTATTTATAAATGGACTCTGTGTGGTCATTGTGTTATATGGGACCTCAAACGGGTCATGTTAATGTATATTGAACAGGTTGTGTTTTGGGTAGAGCTCCCCGTACAAAGGAGACTCCGCCCGAATTTTATTAAATTAAGGACCTCGGTAAATGGGGCATAACTGTGTGATATCGAGTTACTCAGTATCCACAGGTATTCTGCGGGTTGATGAGTAATCAACGAACCCTCGGATTTTGGGGCGTCACAGCTTGGTATCAAAGCTTAGGTTATACGATTTGCCTAAGGCTTGTTGGGCATTGAGACTAGACCATTGCATGCATTGTGCATCTCATCTTATGTGCTTAAATTGTTACATGTTTTGTGCAACATGTTATGTGAAACATAATTTCTTGCTAGGGTTAAAAAAAACATAACCTTGGGTCCGGAAAAATGAATGAATGGTATAGTTTTATGTGTAAATGTCTACTAGTAGGTGGCACACGCAATACTAGTGAAACAAGGAGGAAAATATCCAAGTTTAAATACTTGACTCCTATCTTGGGATACTAAGTAAATGCTCTGTTGCTATTTGACATGTGTGTAGATGAAANCCAAGTTTAAATACTTGACTCCTATCTTGGGATACTAAGTAAATGCTCTGTTGCTATTTGACATGTGTGTAGATGAAAAATAGAGGAAGGGGAAGAGAACGCGGCCGAGGCAGAGGCGGTAGGCGGAACAACAACCAACCACCACCGGCCTTTGNTTGACATGTGTGTAGATGGAAAATAGAGGAAGGGGAAGAGGACGCGACCGAGGCACAGGTGGTAGGCAGAATAACAACCAACCATCACCGGCCTTTGACCAACAAGCCTTCATGGAGGCTATTGGTGCAGCGGCGGCTACCATTGCACAAGCTAGTGCTACGGCCGCTANCGGCCTTTGACCAACAAGCCTTCATGGAGGCTATTGGTGCAGCGGCGGCTACCATTGCACAAGCTAGTGCTACGGCCGCTACTATTGCACAGACGGGTACAAGTGGGGGCCAAGGAGGCTCCAGTCATCTCCAGAAGTTCAAGGCACATCAACCGCAGATCTTTATGGGAGGGGCGGACCCGATGGTAGCTGATCATTGGTTCTGGTAGGTTGACAAGATCTTGAGGGCAATGGAGATCACCTCTGACGCCACCAGGATAACTCTAGCTACATTCCAGTTGGAGGGGGAATCCCAAGTATGGTGGGATTGGGTGAAAGACTCCAAGAACTTGGAGGCCATGACATGGGTAGAGTTCCAGGAACTTTTCATGGGGAAATACTTCCCGGCGACTGCGAGGCATGCAAAGGCCCGGGAGTTCCTAGATCTGAGGCAAGGAACGATGTCAGTGATGGAATANGGAACTTTTCATGGGGAAATACTTCCCAGCCACTGCGAGGCATGCAAAGGCCTGGGAGTTCCTAGATCTGAGGCAAGAAATGATGTCAGTGATGGAATATGTGGCTAAATTCACTGAGTTAGCACATTTCGCCGACCAATATGTGGCCACAGATATGGCCAAGGTTAGAAAATTTGAGGATGGGCTGAAGTTATCCATCCGGGGTAAAATCGTCGGTCTTCTACTACAAGACTTCGACTTGATGGTCACCACAGCTTTGGCCATTGAGAGAGAGGTGAATGACGCAAGGAGCATCCGGGAGTCTGGTGCAAAAGACAAGAAGAAGGAAGGCCAATCCTCTTCTTCTAGCTCAAGGAAGAAGCAAAGGACTTCTACTCCACAAGGATTTCAGGTACAAGACCGCAGTTATCAAGGCCAAGGCCAAAGTCAATCCTCCCAAGGTGGGAGAAATCAGAGACCTTCCTACCAGGTTGGCCAAAGGACTTGCTATCATTGCCACCAACCGGGTCACATGAAGAGGGATTGTCCTCAGAGGCAGGGATCCCAGGGTCATGGGTCGTCGCAATCTCAGACTTCAGTGGGGCAACCACAGACGCAGTATGCTCCTCACTACCCTACTACGGGTCAGGGCAGCCAGTACCAGTTTCAGGGTGCAGCACAAGGCCCTACTATTTCTCGTGCAGGGACACCGCAAGCTGGCCAGATGGGCCAAGGAATGGGTCGAGGAAGAGGCCAGGGCTCACAAGCCGGGACTTCAGGGACTCCGGGGCGTGTCTACGCCATGATGCCACAGACTGGGCTGGCAGATCCGTCGGTGATACAGGGTACATTTCTACTTTCCCGCTTATGGGCTAGAGTGTTATTTGATTCTGGTGCATCTCATTCATTTATTGCTGCATCTTGTGTGGATGACTTGGGCTTAGAGGTTGAGACCTTGAAAGAGCCATTGCATGTGAGTTCTCCCCTAGGTGCTAGGGTGAGGGTTGATCAGATATGTCGGGGGTGTGAGTTGGAGATCTCAGGGATTCTACTCACTATGGACCTTCGAGTCATGGACATGTCGGAGTTCGATGTGATCCTTGGGATGGATTGGTTGGCGGCACACCGAGTCGTCATTGATTGTGATCGAAAGCGAATCACTGCTTACACACCGGATGGGGTTTGTTTCATGTTTCAAGGGGATAAGCACGATGCTTTACCCCAAGCAGTATACGACTCCAGATGGCACGGGCAGCTGATGGGTTGGCTAGCAAGCCTGACCCTTGAAGACGAGGCGAGGCAGGAGTTAAGTCTACCTCGGGTTGTGTGTGATTATGAGGATATTTTTCCGGATGAACTACCGGGATTACCTCCACATAGGGATGTGGACTTCACTATAGAGTTGCATCTCGATACATCTCCCATCTCTATGACACCACACAGGATGGCGCCTACTGAGTTGCAAGAACTCAAGGTACAATTGCAAGAATTGTTGGACAAGGGGTTTATTAGACCGAGCACTTCACCTTGGGGCGCTCCGGTTCTGTTTGCTAAGAAGAAAGATAAGACTCTTCGGTTGTGTATTGATTACCGGAAATTGAATAGGGTCACTATCAAGAATAGGTACCCTTTGCCGAGGATTGATGACTTGTTTGATCAGCTGAGGGGGGCACGAGTCTATTCCAAGATAGATCTTAGAACCGGTTACCATCAATTGAGGGTTAGGGAGGAAGATATTCCTAAGACGGCGTTTAGAACGCGGTATGGGCATTTCGAGTTCACAGTGATGCCATTTGGATTGACCAATGCTCCAGCGGCATTCATGGACCTCATGCACAGGGTGTTCCAACCCTATTTAGATCAATTTGTTGTGGTTTTTGTTGATGACATCTTGATCTACTCCAAGTCTGAGGAGGAGCATGAGAGTCACTTGAGAATTGTTCTCCAGACATTGAGAGATTATCAGTTATATGCCAAGTTCAGCAAGTGTGAATTCTGGCTTACTGAGGTGAAATTTCTGGGACACGTGGTGTCGGCTTCGGGTGTATCCGTGGACCCGGAGAAGGTTGAGGCAGTTATGAATTGGGAGAGACCGAAGTCAGTCTTCGAGATACGTAGTTTCTTGGGATTGGCGGGGTATTACCGGCGGTTTATTGAGGATTTCTCTCGATTGGCTGCACCTATGACGAAGTTGACCCGGAAAGATGTCAAGTTTGTGTGGAATGATTCTTGTGAGAATGCATTCCAAGAGTTGAAGAAGAGGCTTACTTCAGCTCCTATTCTGATAGTTCCAGAACGAGGACAGAGGTACACGGTCTATTGTGATGCCTCGAAGGACGGGCTGGGATGTGTTTTGATGCAGTCTGGGAGGGTAGTAGCTTATGGTTCTCGACAGCTAAAGAATCACGAGCAGAATTACCCCACACATGACATGGAGTTAGCAGCCATTGTCTTTGCCTTGAAGGCTTGGCGTCACTACCTGTATGGTGAGCAGTTTGAAGTATTTTCGGACCACAAGAGTTTGAAGTATATTTTTACACAGCGGGACCTTAACATGAGGCAACGCCGGTGGATGGAATATTTAGAGGACTATGACTTCACTTTGCATTACCATCCTGGTAAGGCAAACGTGGTGGCTGATGCACTTAGCCGAAGGTCACGGAGAGTTTTGGCTAGTGTAGCTTCCCGGGAGTGGCAGATGCTCGAGACTGTGGGACAGTTTGGGCTATGTTATATGGGTCAGGCTCAGGGTACTTTGGGGAGTTTGGTGACTATACCGTCTCTGCTGAGCAGGGTGATTGAGTCCCAGAGTCAGGACACGGAGCTATTGTTCATCCGGGACCATGTACAGGCAGGTATGAGTGGCGAGGGCTGGGCTACTCACTCAGATGGTAGTCTTCGATATCGAGGAAGGGTTGTGGNGTTATATGGGTCAGGCTCAGGGTACTTTGGGGAGTTTGGTGGCTACGCTGTCTCTTCTAAGCAGGGTGATTGAGTCCTAGAGTCAAGACACGGATCTATTGTCCATCCGGAACCATGTACAGACAGGTACAGGTGACAAGGGCTGGGCTATTCACTCGGATGGTAGTCTTTGGTATCGAGGAAGGGTTGTGGTTCCTTAATTGGCAGATCTGAGGGAGGAGATCCTTAGGGAGTTTCATTGCTCCCGTTTTGCAGTTCATCCAGGGGGCACAAAGATGTATCATGATCTTCGTCGCCAGTATTACTGGAGTGGAATGAAGAGGCAGGTTGGCGATTTTGTCAGTCGATGTCTCACGTGTCAGCAGGTTAAGGCTGAACACCAGAGACCAGCGGGATTACTCCAGCCTTTGGAGGTAGCTGAGTGGAAGTGGGAGCATATCACGATGGATTTTGTGACCCATTTGCCNTAGGTTAAGGCTGAACACCAAAGACCAGTGGGATTACTCCAACCTTTGGAGGTAGCTGAGTGGAAGTTGGAACATATCACAATAGATTTTGTGACCCATTTGCCACGGACATCGCAGGGCTATGACGTGGTGTGGGTGATAGTGGATTGGCTTACTAAGTCGGCACACTTTTTGGCTGTGCGGATGACCTTCACATTGGAGGAATTCTGCAGGTTGTATATACGGGAGATTGTCCGGCTGCATGGAGTACCTGTATCTATTGTATCGGACCGGGATCCCAGGTTTACGGCTCATTTTTGGGAGAGTTTCCAGCGAGCCATGGGGACACAATTAATGATGAGCACTGCTTTTCATCCCCAGACGGACTGTCAATCTAAGAGGACTATCCAGACTTTAGAGGACATGCTACAAGCATGCGTCCTAGATCTCAAGGGTAGCTGGGAATATCACTTATCCTTGGTGGAGTTTGCATACAATAACAGTTACCAGGCGAGCATACAGATGACACCCTATGAGGCGCTATATAGGAGGCCATGTCGTTCTCCGGTTTGTTGGACAGAGGTAGGAGACAGGTCTTCTACGGGTTCAAAATTGGTTAGAGACACCTTAGAGAATGTGAACTTGATTCGAAAGCATCTTCTCACGGCTCAAAGCTAACAAAAGAGCTATGCTGATAGACGGCGGTGACCTCTAGAGTTTGAGGTGGGAGATCATGTCTTCTTGAAGGTTATGCCTAAGAGAGGAGTGGTCCGGTTTGATAAGCAGGGGAAGCTGTCACCGAGATACATCGGGCCCTTTGAGGTACTTGAGAGAGTGGGCACAATTGCTTACCGGTTGATGTTACCGCCAAATCTATCGAGTGTTCATACAGTATGCCATGTCTCTATGCTTCGAAAGTATACCCCGGATCCGACTCATGTGGTGGATTGGGGAGAGCTTGTTGTTGATGCTGATAGGACTTTCAAGGAGGGACCGGTACGCATCATGGATAGCCGGGAACAGGTTTTGCGAGACAAGACCGTGCGGCTAGTGAAGGTGCTGTGGCAGCATCGAGGAGTAGAGAAGGCGACATGGGAGCGCGATGACACTACCCGTACCAATTACCCTTTCTTGTTTGAGGATGGAGGTACATTGTTTTGGTCATTTAGCATTAATTGACTATTGCATATGCATGTGATTGTATGTGCATGTGTATGTGAATTTCGGGGACGAAATTCTTTTAAGNAGGATGGAGGTACATTTTTATAGTCATTTAGCATTATTTGACTGTTGCATATGCATGTGATTGTATGTGCATGTGTATGTGAATTTTGGGGTGAATTCCAGGGACGAAATTCTTTTAAGGGGGGAAGAATGTGAAAGCCGGAAAAAATTTTAACTTTTTCTAAAAAAGGGTAGAATGGTAATTTACCATTATAGCACGGGTTGGAAATTAATATTTATTAGACCTTGGATGATGAAACGGTCCTCACCGTTGGATTCATCTCGTAAAATCTAGTTACCCAGACAAATTTCGTCAAATTCTAAGATAGTCAAATTTTTCACATTTTTTGAGGTGACGGGTGTCCAAATACCCCTAAAAACGAAATTTTTATAAAAATTTTGAAATTTAGAAAATATTTTAAATAAATTTTATATAAAATATTTTGAATTTAAACTGGTACGAAGTTTAATCGTTTCGGAGCAAAAAACGGACCCGAACAAAGGAGGAAACTTGGGGCGACGAGGGCCAAGTCTTTAAAAGTATAAAAGAGGCATAATATTTGAGACAAATCAGATTTTCTTCCCCAAGAGGCTGGCTGGTTCAGGCGTGAGAAGAGNAACTTGGGGCGACGAGGGCCAAGTCTTTAAAAGTATAAAAGAGGCATAATAATTGAGACAAATCAGATTTTCTTCCCCAAGAGGCTGGCTGGTTCAGGCGTGAGAAGAGAGAAAGAGAGAAAGTGTGTTTTTCCAAGTTTTTTCCGACAATTTCTCAAGATCCATTGGTCGGAATCCGTCAGACCAAGTACTAAAGTCGATCTACGCGACACAGGCTACGCGTGGGTACCAAAAATGAAGACTTTCACCAAAGATTCAAAGACAAAGTCTTGGAGGATCAAAGCTTTGGAGCTTGTTTTGGTGGAATAGAAGTCCCTACACTTGTATTAAGGTAGGGGGTTTTCCTACTTGGGTATATTCTTAGCCTAGAATGTCTATCTGGGATGGTTAAATATATGTCCTTATATATATATTGACTCATTTACGTATATGGCTAAGGGAATGGGTGTGGAATTGAGCCTATATAAATTCCTAGTAAAAATTGGCAAAGTTACTTGTGTGATTCCTTGGGATTTGATGTGTTTGGGTATGTTATGTGCTCAAATGTGATTTATAAAGATGTGGACAATATTATGTTATAACAAGAAAAGCCGGTACACTTTTCTGCTTTGGACCAATTGTCGTAGAATCGTCATCACGTTTGATCCAACCTTTGGATTCAGCTGAAATTTTGACACGACACAGAAGACATCTAGATCTCCAACTTTCGTGTTTTGAACTTTTCTAGATTCTGAGTGGAGCATGGTCCAAATGGAGAAAAAAAGAGGTACTTCCACCAGCGGGAGCTAGTGCTGGTGCCTTTGTTATCAAACACCAATACCTCTTTGATTTCTTAACTTCTAAGCCTCCAAATCCTTATGTAATGTGGCCATACGTTAACCACACATCCACGATAGTTGGAAGGTTCTAAAATACTTGAATTATGTGATTACATGATTGGTGCCTTGAAGGTGTTTGTTGTGTTTGATAAAATAGCATGCTTGAAAAATGTGGTAAAGTGAAATTACATGCTTATGATGTGATTTACAATTGTAATGTTAT
>CAUOFW020001325.1:13950-65240 GCA_963454935.2 Ilex paraguariensis
CATCTTGAATCATCTCAATCGGAGCTCGGATGAGAGAGTTATGCCCAGATAACGAAGCAATGTCAAAACAGTCTAATTAGCTTCGTTTTGCATTTAACGTCTCCATTTGCATCCTAAATCAAAATTTAAGAATAATGAGTACATTTAGGCTTCAAATAAGTATAAAAGGCTTTAAGAATCACCTTTTATTTGCAAACAACGCAAAACTTTATTAATAGCCGGTTCGGATGGGTAAAATAGAAACTTTAGTGTTTCAGGTGTACGTTGACTTTGGTTTTGAGATAAATCATAAAAATAAATGTTTTTAGGTTAAAATAACATTAAAAATGAATCCAGAACGTTGAAAAATCTTAGGGTAGTCATATGGATCAAATTGGAGATTCTTAGTGACAAAACCGTAATTTTGGAAAAAAAACCAAAACAGGCTGTGAACAGTGAATTTCAGGGCTAAGGTGGTTTAAACCCCATTTTCATACCATTTGCCCTCATTTCTTTCACTCCACTCTCACCCCACACCTCTTGGAACCCTAGAGAGCATTAGAGAGAAAGAAAGGAAGGGAAAAACAAGAGATTTAAGGGTAGATTCAAGATCAAAGCTGAAATTCTTCCTACAAACTAAAGATTCAAGGTAGGGTTTTATCTCATTCACTTACATTGAGGTTAGGGTATTTATATATGTATTTTTTGGCTATCAATGGTATATATATATGCTATGGAATCATCCTCTCTTAGACTTTTTGCAAGGATTACATGTTTTGAACAAAGTAGGGTTTAATACCCATGAAATCTCATTTCTAGTTTTAAAACCCTAACTTTTGGAGAGTGATGTATTTCCTTCCTAAATGCTTTCTTTATTATGGATTTCGAAACATTTGTGTTTTGTGTTGGGTAGAAAAGTGATGTTTATTATGATCTCATGTATTTTCTTAGTTGATTTTGGAATTGTTACATGATATATTTTGGGGATTTTAGATAGATGCTTGTAAATTGAGATAAATGTTGGAATTGTATGCTTGGTTGGGTTGTTTGTGATACACATGAGTGAGAGGTTCCTTGTAAGAATGCTCACCCCTTCTCAAGAAGTTCCCGGTAAGGATGCTTGGGAAACAATGTAGTGATTGGTGAGAGGTTCGATGTAAGGATGCTCATCCATTCTCAAGAGATTCCCGGTAAGGATGATTGAGAATCAAAGGTGACCTAAAGGGGGGTGGAGGTTATCACAAAGTATGCCACCTACCGAAAGAATTATTGGGAATTGGTTATGATAATTAATGGTTATTATTTGTGTGTGGTGCTCGTTTATTCATTTAAGTAATGTTTTTAAATAAACTTGAGATCCGTTTTAAATGTCACTGCTTTACTTCAAATTATGCATCTATGTTATGTTAAAATTGAGACCAACCGTTTTAAATGCTTTTCTAAACCTTGTATGAGTGTGGGAGAATTTTTCTACAGAGCTTCGTGCTCACCCCTTATTGCTAATATTTTTCAGATTATCCGCTTCAGGAGGAGGACATAAGGGTCAAGGAGCCCGCTACTTGGGAGATTCCACTGGACGGGAGTGTGGATCCCGAGGTGGACGCATAGAGCGACATCCTTTCCTTTTGTACTAGACTAGGACATTTTTTTGAAATATTGTGTAGTCTAGCTTCTTTTATTTATTCTGTTGCGCTTCTTTAATTAATTTTTGAGATGTAATAGCCATGACTTGAGCTTATTCTTTTGGATAATGTTGTAAATATTTGTGGATGACAAACAAAGTCTTGTTTCTTAAGGAATTTTATTAGTGCTCTCATGATATGAATGATTTTAGAATATAATGTCATCCAGGGTGTGTTTTGGGGTGTTACAGATGTCGAAGAGGGCATAACAAATATTTTTTGGGCTAATCCAGGTATGATTATTGATTATGGCCACTTTGGGGATGTTGTCTCATTTGACACAACATTCCAAACAAACAAGGAGTAACGACCCTTAAGCATTTTGATTGGATTCAACCAGTTTAGGGAGATGGTGATATTTGGTGCTGCATTATTGTACGATGAAACTGCAACATCATTTCAGTGGTTGTTTGAGACATTCCTACAAGCAATGTCTGAGAAGAAGCTTGTTACAATTTTTACTGACCAAGATCAAGTAATGGCTAAAGCTATATCTATAGTGATGCCAGAGACAAATCATGGGCTATGCTGTTGGCACCTTTCCCAAAATGCTTTAAAGCATTTAGGAAACATATATAAGGATGGTTCAAAATTTTTAGCCCAATTTAAAGAGTGCATGTATGGATATGAGGAAGAGCATGAGTTAGTTGATGCTTGGAAATTGTTGATTGATGAGTATGATTTACACGATAACAATTGGATGAATTCAACTTGGGCACTAAGAGAGAAATGGGCACATGTGTATGTGAAGCGAACTATCACAGCTATTATGAGGAGCATTCAGCTAAGTGAGAGCTNGGCACATGTGTATTTGAAGCGAACTATCACAGCTATTATGAGGAGCATTCAGCTAAGTGAGAGCTTAAACTCAACATTACGAAAGTACTTAAAGCTAGACTATGATATTGTTCGCTTTTTTACTCATTTTGATAGTNAATGCTTTCTTTATTATGGATTTCGAAACATTTGTGTTTTGTGTTGGGTAGAAAAGTGATGTTTATTATGATCTCATGTATTTTCTTAGTTGATTTTGGAATTGTTACATGATATATTTTGGGGATTTTAGATAGATGCTTGTAAATTGAGATAAATGTTGGAATTGTATGCTTGGTTGGGTTGTTTGTGATACACATGAGTGAGAGGTTCCTTGTAAGAATGCTCACCCCTTCTCAAGAAGTTCCCGGTAAGGATGCTTGGGAAACAATGTAGTGATTGGTGAGAGGTTCGATGTAAGGATGCTCATCCATTCTCAAGAGATTCCCGGTAAGGATGATTGAGAATCAAAGGTGACCTAAAGGGGGGTGGAGGTTACCACAAAGTATGCCACCTACCGAAAGAATTATTGGGAATTGATTATGATAATTAATGGTTATTATTTGTGTGTGGTGTTCGTTTATTCATTTAAGTAATGTTTTTAAATAAACTTGAGATCCGTTTTAAATGTCANGTTATGATAATTAATGGTTATTATTTGTGTGTGGTGCTCGTTTATTCATTTAAGTAATGTTTTTAAATAAACTTGAGATCCGTTTTAAATGTCACTGCTTTACTTCAAATTATGCATCTATGTTATGTTAAAATTGAGACCAACCGTTTTAAATGCTTTTCTAAACCTTGTATGAGTGTGGGAGAATTTTTCTACAGAGCTTCGTGCTCACCCCTTATTGCTAATATTTTTCAGATTATCCGCTTCAGGAGGAGGACATAAGGGTCAAGGAGCCCGCTACTTGGGAGATTCCACTGGACGGGAGTGTGGATCCCGAGGTGGACGCATAGAGCGACATCCTTTCCTTTTGTACTAGACTAGGACATTTTTTTGAAATATTGTGTAGTCTAGCTTCTTTTATTTATTCTGTTGCGCTTCTTTAATTAATTTTTGAGATGTAATAGCCATGACTTGAGCTTATTCTTTTGGATAATGTTGTAAATATTTGTGGATGACAAATGAAGTCTTGTTTCTTAAGGAATTTTATTAGTGCTCTCATGATATGAATGATTTTAGAATATAATGTCATCCAGGGTGTGTTTTGGGGTGTTACAGATGTCGAAGAGGGCATAACAAATATTTTTTGGGCTAATCCAGGTATGATTATTGATTATGGCCACTTTGGGGATNTGTTACAGATGTCGAAGAGGGCATAACAAATATTTTTTGGGCTAATCCAGGTATGATTATTGATTATGGCCACTTTGGGGATGTTGTCTCATTTGACACAACATTCCAAACAAACAAGGAGTAACGACCCTTAAGCATTTTGATTGGATTCAACCAGTTTAGGGAGATGGTGATATTTGGTGCTGCATTATTGTACGATGAAACTGCAACATCATTTCAGTGGTTGTTTGAGACATTCCTACAAGCAATGTCTGAGAAGAAGNTTGTACGATGAAACTGCAACATCATTTCAGTGGTTGTTTGAGACATTCCTACAAGTAATGTCTGGGAAGAAGCGTGTTACAATTTTTACTGACCAAGATCAAGTAATGGCTAAAGTTATATCTATAGTGATGCCAGAGACAAATCATGGGCTATGCTGTTGGCACCTTTCCCAAAATGCTTTAAAGCATTTAGGAAACATATATAAGGATGGTTCAAAATTTTTAGCCCAATTTAAAGAGTGCATGTATGGATATGAGGAAGAGCATGAGTTAGTTGATGCTTGGAAATTGTTGATTGATGAGTATGATTTACACGATAACAATTGGATGAATTCAACTTGGGCACTAAGAGAGAAATGGGCACATGTGTATGTGAAGCGAACTATCACAGCTATTATGAGGAGCATTCAGCTAAGTGAGAGCTTAAACTCAACATTATGAAAGTACTTAAAGCTAGACTATGATATTGTTCGCTTTTTTACTCATTTTGATAGTATTTTAACTGATAAGAGATATAAGGAGACAGAGAAGGAATATCAAGCTAGGCAAAAGTTGCCTAGAATGCAATTGAAAAGACTCCTATATTGGTGCAATTAGCACAATGTTACACTCCTCTTATTTTTGATTTATTTCAAGATGAATATGATGTATTCCATTGTGCTATTGCGAATCCTTGCAATGTGTTTGATGGATGTCATGAATTTGTGGTGGAATTATATGATGAAGAGAGAAAGTGCATGGTGTTGATCAATGTCAATAAGCAAAGAGTTTTATGTAGCTATCAAAAATTTGAAATGATTGGGATATTATGTGGTCATGCACTTAAAGTGCTAGACACGATGAACATTAAGCTAATTCCTGACCAATACATAATATAGAGATGGTGGCGAGATGCAAGAAAGTAGTCAAGTCCTTATTCAAGTGCCACACTAAATGAGGAGGATCCCAAGTTGGTGGCAGCATCACATTACAGACAGCTATGTCCTAGAATGGTTCGTTTGGCAGCTCGTTGTTCTAACCTTAAGCTTGCACACCAGTTGGTGAACTACGGTATTGATGAGTTGTTCAAACAAATGGATATGATGTATACATCACTTGGTACTGAGTAGGATAATGATGGTGATGAAGGAGTAGAAAGTATCTCTATCTCTAAAGGAGTAGAAAATGTTGACCCTAACATTCTACGAGTAGCTGGCTTGAAGAGGAAATATGNGAGGATAATGATGGTGATGAAGGAGTAGAAAGTATCTCTATCTCTAAAAGAGTAGAAAATGTTGACCCTAACATTCTACGAGTAGCTGGCTTGAAGAGGAAATATGGTGGTTACAAGGTTGGGGTCGACTGAAGCCCTGGCATGAGAAACCAACAAAGAGGAAAACTGGAACTTCCTATAGGTCTAAGGTATTACAACCCCAACATTATGGTTATGATATTTTGGATTCTTATATTTTTCTTAATTGTATCTTACGTCTTTGAATGCTTGTTTTGAAGGTATCTCAATCAANCTTATTTTTTTCTTAATTGTATCTTACGTCTTTGAATGCTTGTTTTGAAGGTATCTCAATCAAATGAGCAAAATTCACATATGAATTGATTTACTTACTAATGGGCATCAATTTATAGTCACTCAAATCCATTCTCTAGCATGTCTTCTCAAGCATCAATTAGTTCACAAAATGCTCGGGCAAATGTTGAATCATACTTCTTGGACAACGTCGTTGATTATTCTAATAAGGAGAATCGAGGTGGACAATGCTGGTTGATTCTGATCTTTTGGCTGATTTGTTGGTTGCAAAGATGATTGTTATCTTGATCTTGACAATTTTTTTTTTATCCTTTTGAAATGTGAAATGGGCACAATGTATTCTTTTGCTATGGGGATGGTGGATCTTCTATTTTCTTATTTTAGAATATCTTCCATCCCTTTGGAAACACCTGTGTACATGATCTCATTTTCATTTTTTATGAAATTTATCTCACTTATATATGATTCATGGTGTTCAATGTGTAGTTGTTATCTTGGACAAGTACCATGCACAATGTTCAAACAATCAATACGCATTCATTCATGTCATGAACCATCTTCAACCAATACACCAAAGCACCATGTTCAACCAACCAATACACATTCACTCCTGCCATGAACCATCTTCAACCAATACATGAAGAGAAATTTTATTCCATGAATTCAGGAGATTACAAGAACCAAAGAATGGAAAAATTACAAGAAACACAAGAAATGGCTTTAATAGTCTTGCAGCACTGGAATCCTCCTCTGATCCTGCAATAGTCTCCACCTAACAGATGCAGGCAGCTGAAGACAAGCACTGCTTGACTCCGAAAAACTAGCATACATGAGCAGAAATATGAACAGTGACATAGCCTTTTGCTTATTCTCTTCAAGTCTAGTAGCCTCATTCAACATGTCAGCAGCATCCTGGTGCATGGCTAACTTGGCAAAAGCAACTGACTGCATGTAGAAAGCTGTCAGCCGAAACTTTGTTAATAAACTTTTCTTTCTTAAGCTCATTCCAACCATATCTCTCCCGCCTCTTCTCGACATCATAAGAGCTCAGACCCTTGTCTAGTTTCACCTTGTACTCTTTCAAACACTGCTACACAAATTGGCTTAAACCCAACAATGAAATGTCACTCCAACTTAAACTTCTACATAAATTGGCTTAAACCCATTTCTAATCCCTGCAAAGGAATTCATGCGCAAAAAAGAAACTTCAGCAAATAGCAGGCTGCGTATTGAATTTACAATTTAAAATGACAAATAAACTTTAATACAGTGACTCAAAAATATTCTCGTTCTCTTCTTGTAGCATATCGAGCTGCAATTCAAGTAGATGTCAACTTAATAAAGAATTCAAGGATTGTGTTCTAATATAAAATTTTCCAAAATAGAAAACTTATTTACTCATTCAAAATTGAACAATTTGCATAAAGATCTGCAATGTGCTACAAAATAACATTTTTATTCTATTTTAGAAGTTAACCTTTAGCCTGATAAGGAGATGGTAATTGACAAGAGAACTGCAGAAGCCTCATGCTGATTTCCTGTATCTTTCGAGTCAAAATGTCCCATATATACTGTAAACCTACAATATTTCCAATGACACCAATGTATCCTCTAGTTTAACTCATTATCCCCTTCTTTCTGAGTTACAGATTGCAAGAGATGGATGCTATAGATGGATGTAACTTCGTACATTCAAGTTGTAATAAAAAAATATATTTATCACTGCTCAAAGCTAAGCCTGCACTCATAAAAGATGAGATAAAAAAATCAAAGAAAAAGAATGCCCAAGTAACAAGAAAATCAGATGATAACCATCTAGCCGACAAATCAGTACATCAACATAGCATAGAGAACCATAGCATTTACACTAACTCATTTAGGTTATATAATCAAGTTTTGGGGAATGATTACTCAAATTTAATCTCGAATTTCAAAACTTACATCGATGTTAGGGCTTCAATTTGGGGAGTGATTGCTCGAAGATGATCGTGATNACATCGATGTTAGGGCTTCAATTTGGGGAGTGATTGCTCGAAGATGATTGTGATTGCAGTGAGGAAGATGAACGAAGCTGCACAGCCTATTCTTGGTTGCCGGTATGTGTTATTTTTGCGTTTTGTTCTGCACAGTTGGAAGACACTAGAAGACGACGATGTTTTTGGGCTGAAATGGGCACAAATTAAACAACATCGTTTTGTGTATTTGCTGGGTGCTGGAGTCTTGGCCAAAACGTCATCATTCCATTTAATAGAAAAGTTGGTTGTTAGACCTTAACTACAGAGGAGCCCTGCCANCGTGATCGCAGTGACGAAGATGAACGAAGCTGCACAGCCTATTCTTGGTTGCCGGTATGTGTTGTTTTTGCGTTTTGTTCTGCACAGTTGGAAGACACTAGAAGACGATGATGTTTTTGGGCTGAAATGGGCACAAATTGGACAACATCGTTTTGTGTATTTGCTGGGTGCTGGAGTCTTGGCCAAAACGTCACCATTCCATTTAATAGAAAAGTTGGTTGTTAGACCTTAACTACAGAGGAGCCCTGCCACCTTTGTGAGTAGCATGTAAAGTGGCTCCATTTCCAATAAAAACCTTCTCGTTAGACTAACAAGGATGAAGGGTAATAAAATACCTAAATTTCTAGTGATATGCGATGTAGCTCCACTATCGAGATACCAATTTGGATAATTGGAGTCTGCTAACAAGAGAGGCAAGAGTGAAGACGGGATATTACGGGACTGATAAGTATGATTGTAGCGATGCCAACATTCAAGTGCATTATGACCCCTTTTCCTGCATATTTGAAATTCTGGAACCAAAGTAGAAGAATTGGTAAGATTCAAGAACTCTTTTTTGGAAGGGTGAAAGAACTGTGAAGATGGAGGGTTGTTGCCGTTGAGAGGTTGGACAAGGATGGAGGCAGTCTGGCGTGAGCCACTAGCAGAGTTAGGATGATACCCTCAAGATTCCTTTCCTTTGTGGAAATTTTTCTTGGGTGAGAAATTGTTTTGAATAGTAAAAGCAATTTCCATGTCGTTATGGGAATAAGACTGAAATCTCATTTCTTCACTAATGAGGCTGGAAATCAATTCATCATATAAAGGAAATGGTGGTCTTGCGAGGATTGTGGTAGCAAAGGTGATATACTAAGAACCCAAGCCAGCAAGAACATAATGTACCTTGTCGACATCGGATAATGGTGTGCCAATGGTAGCAAGGTGTTGAACATCCCTTTGAGGCGACAAACATAATCAAAAATGGGTGAAGTACCCTCTTTGACGATGTTAAGTTGATGTCGAATCGAGTGTATTCGAGCTTNTGTGCCAATGGTAGCAAGGTGTTGAACATCCCTTTGAGGCGACAAACATAATCAAAAATGAGTGAAGTACCCTCTTTGACGATGTTAAGTTGATGTCGAATCGAGTGTATTCGAGCTTGAGAACGTTGTTGATATGTATCGAGAAGAAATTTTCATGTATCATAGGAAGTTTCCAACCCAACAACTTTAGCCCATGAGTTCTTAAGTTAGTGTGGCATTGGTCCAACTAAGAAGATTTTGATCTGTTATGACCCAAGTATCATATTTAGGATTAGGAACTTGTTGGTTTTGTTCCATGAGAATTACTGGTGGCCGAGGAACTTTGCCTTCAACAAAGTCCAACAGTTTGTGGCTGTGAAGGATAGGAAGGAACTGGTTCTTCCAAAGTAGGTAGTTAGTAGAGGCTGTAACAGACAATGTGTATATAATTAAATTATATTAAACTATATGAAACCTAAATTATGTACTAATTTAGACATACTATAATCAAACAGTACATTTACAGGGATGCATATTAGCATGAATAATAAATAAGAACAATCAGAACTTTTATCCAAGCCTTGTAAAATCACAATCTCCTAAAGACATATTGCCCCCCTCTCAATGCTCAAGGTAAATGAGCAACTGTCTCTCAAAATAAAACGGATTTTTTTTCTTGAAGAAACAGTACTTCAATCTTCAAGATTCCAGTGAATACAACTTATGTTTATACTTGAACCAAACCAAATAAAAAATGCAACAATGTGTACACACACACAGAAGAAGAAGAAGAATTCTAAAATTGGAATCCATAATGGGATGGAATGAAATGGCAAATGGTCAGTCTATTTATAGACTCTTGGTGACTGTTCAGATTGCCTGAAAAGGCATAGGTTGCCACTATTCAAATTGAAGAGACACACTTTTTAATTTGAACAGGTACCTCTTGGAATGAACAAGCTCTCTGGAATGAATCCAGACCCTTTTTTGGCGTCAAGTTCAAAAATAACGGGAATAACTTTTGAAATCTGGTTTAGATTTTAAATTTTAGTTGGGTTTTTAATTTTGATCCACGGTTGGATCTGATTGATTTGATACATGACCCACACCGCTCCAAATAATTTTTCTCCAAAAAAATTATAGCCCAAGCCCAGCTGGTTCGTGAGTAACGGGTGGCGTGCGTGCACACGTGTGTGTGATAACCAAGGTAGTGTTGGTGCTCGCTTGCTCACAAAAGTGTGGTACCTCTTGTGACCCAAACCCAGAAAGCCAACTAGTAGTATATTAACTCACTAAAGTGTTGCTCTTTTTTCAATGTGGGACAAACCTTATTTTACTGCACCAATCTTAGTTTATTTTATCACTTCAAATATGTCATTTTGAGACGTAATTTCTCATTCAAATCTCAATGGTTTTGGACAAATAAATATATCACGTTAATCTCCTCACAAAAGAGAACACGTTTAAACTTGGTCTCACTAATTACGATGTGTGGGTCTAACTTTTATTTAAGCCTTAAATTGCTCAAATAAATTTGTTTAAAATCATTTTTTCCAACAGAGATTAGGCGAATGGATATTGGATTTGTGATGGCAGATAAAGAAAGTGAGGGTGGAGAGATGGAGATGGAGCCAGAAACGTTACTGAATTCCAATGGCACCAGTGGCTGATGTATCAATGGTTGACATCGTTCCTCACTTTATTTTTTTTTAAATGGTAATTGGTCTCAAGAGACCAATGACTCTGATACCATGATAAAGATTATAGCGAAAATGAGTTTGTTGGATATTCTCCACAACCTCTTGCTATTTGTTTATAGGAAGATGCGTACAATGATAAGCATGATCTAATCTCTTGATTAGAGGCAATTTATGTTTCATATCACACTATCTAATCTATCATATCACACTACCAAATCTAATCTATCTGAATCAATTCCATGCCAATCTATTCTGCCTTCTTATCTTTATCAACCACAACTATCATCACCACCAAAAAACCACTACTACCATCACCGTTACCATCCACGACTGCCACCATCATTATGGTCATCACTGTCTACCACTACCATCACTGTCTCTTACCACCACCATTGCCGCCCACCACCACTATCACTGCTCACCCTCACTACAACCGGTGATTAAATTCTTTTCTCTCTCATCTATGTTTGTGATTTGATTTTGAATGTGAATACAAATATGTTCATGATTGACAATTTTTTTAACAATAACTAATTTATTTATATAGTGTGTGTTGTTTTCATCTATTTAGCTAAACAAANCCTATGTTTGTGATTTGATTTTGAATGTGAATACAAATATATTCATGATTGACAATTTTTTTATTACTCTGTGACTTTAGTCACAGACAATAACTAATTTATTTATATAGTGTGTGTTGTTTTCATCTATTTAGCTAAACAAAGCATTGCTCTTCGGGGTCATTTCCACGTGGCTGCCTAAATCGTAAATAACCACGAAGTTTCGTCTTCTTTTAGTCTTCTACTTTGTTACATCAATAATGTTGCCCCAATGAATGATGTCTTCAGCTCCACATCCACCAACCTATCCACACACACATCTATTTGTTTAGCTGAGTTGGTTGAAATACATATCCTTCCATTATCATATATGTGATCTGCTTACTCAAAATAGGAAAAAATGAAAGGGCCTAATGATCTAGATGCACCACATTAGGACAGTTGGTACAAAAACTTTAGATCAAGGACATTATAATAGGGTAGCAGTATCCACTACTGAAATCACGGCCATGACAATTTTAAGATCAACTTTTTGTTTTTTAGGTTGGAACTTCCGTAATATATGGAGGCAATGGGAGAGTGAAGATCAAACCCAGATCTGTGACATGATTTGCGTTGTCTAAGCCAATCGGACTCACCCTTGAGAATTCCAAGATCCATATTTCCGCCTCGTTTATCGATGTCTTCAATTTTAATCCAAGTGTGTATGTGTTTAGAATTTTGCATTTAATTTGGATCTGCAAAGTGGAACGTGAAAGAAATTAGAAGAGAGATGATTGAAAGGATGACTCATTTGAAGCAATACTATGAAGTACTCAATCTTAGAACAGTACTTATGAGGATAAGTTTAGACATGAAAGCAGAAGAGAAGAAACATGGAACCAAACCAAGCCAATCAATAAAGTCCACCCAATTAAACTTTCCCATTACCCCCACCCAGTGTTTTTGGGTCGGACCCACCTCTACCCACAAAAAGTTTTGGGTCCCACTACTCATGGATGTATTATATAAGCTCCAAAGTATCATCCAAAAAAAGCATGCAGACAACATAATGCATGCAAAGAAAACACAAAGAAGACAGATTGTACACTTCTTGGAGCACTTGGGGAGCTCAAATCATTAATCAAGGGCCCCCCATTAGTAAATGTGTCTAGCAAACATCTCACTCTTGATGCTAGTGGTGGGTGCACCTAGATAGACATTGGGACACGTGTGCAATGTGATTGATTAGCGGCGCGTGTGGTGCGCGTATATTTTGTTTAATTTTAATCATAATGGCTTGTGTGTTTGATTATTGAATAGAAGGGAGGTAGTTGGAACTAAGTAGGTTAAAGTGCAAAGAGAAAGGGGAGATAGAGACAGTTGGGGTTTCGAGAGCCATTTGTATGTTTTTGAGATGATGATGAACTATCGATGGTGCAGATACTTTATAACTAGCTAGAGTTTTTGTTTGATTTGCAACTCGAGAAGATTCTAAGTTTTAATTCTTTTGATAATCATAAAATAAAATCGCAAGTTAAGCTTTCAGTTTAATTAATGATTGTTATAATATCACCATTCAAAAGTAATATAGATGAAATGAAAAATTATAAATAATTACTTACGTTCCACCATGTTTTATAAATCTTAACTTTCAGATTGACTGAACCGAGAGTAATTTGAATTAGCATTGCGGATGTTATGATGATTTTCTTACTTATTCAATGATCAACTAACTTCAACATGAGACTCTAGCATGATTACCTTCGATTTTTTATTTTGTTATCTAGCATGAAAGCGAAAGATGGTTATAATGGAGTTTCGCTTTCACTTTCGAATCTAAGTGTTTAAGATGGGGGACCAACCAAAGCCACAAAGCCTACACACAAGGAACCATGAAATAGTACAAATGAAAAGATCAGTGTTAACTGAAAACGACTTCTCCTCTAACAAAATAATTAAGCTCAAACTAACAAACTTAAGCTCATTAATTTAATCGCACCATGACCCTTTTTTTCTAGATAACAGAAGAAACAAATAAAAGTGGTGGTGGAGGTGGAGAGGAAGAAAAATGGCTTGTAAAAATCTCATTAATTTAATCTTACAGCACCTGATGTATAATATGTTGATGGTACCTTAGGCTAGCTATATGGCGTACTCGTAGTCGTAGCCCGTCAACGCAATCTAGCCGTAGATCACATCAGGGGCGGTGCCAGAAAAATATTTTAGAGTGGACNTACTCGTAGTCGTAGCCCATCAATGCAATCTAGCCGTAGATCACATCAGGGGCGGTGCCAGAAAAATATTTTAGAGTGGACAAATTAATAAATTTTAATTTTTTGTATCAATGTTATAGACTTAATGTAACTGTTTTTTTAATCGTAAATTTCAATGTTAGATGATATTTACTTTCAATCAAATGGGTGGATTGAATTATGTCATCAAATTAGATCTAAATAGCATTTTTCATTTTTTTATTCAATTGACCACAAAAGTTCATATATTCATATTTACTATAATTATGCGTAAAAATTTATTAAACATAAAAAAGTTACAAAAATTATTTGCATGGAATGAACAAACAAAAAATAAAAGTAAATTAATTAAAACTTCGTATGAGACTAATTATTATCATTTTACAATTGAATATGATTATTGTTTATCATTTAAAAGAATTACAAATTAATAATATCAATAAATATATTTTTTTTATATACAAAATGGTAATAACAGTCTTTTATTTATTACCCTGTAATTTATTACATAATGACACTCATTTTNTACAATTGAATCTGATTATTGTTTATCATTTAAAAGAATTACAAATTAATAATATCAATAAATATATTTTTTTATATACAAAATGGTAATAACAGTCTTTTATTTATTACCCTGTAATTTATTACATAATGACACTCATTTTTATACAATAACAAAATAATCCTATAATTTGGAAAAATGACCACAATATGTCTAATAATTATTCGAACATGTATGTGTCTAAAAATTTAAGAATAATAGTAATTGCATCTAATTCGAAATTTAATTTTATATCTGAACCCAAAAAAAATTCAAAATTTAATTGGTAGGAACTCAATAATTTGTAATCATTTGATGGATAGTAGACGTTATTAAGTGTAGGAACTCACTACTAGATTTAATATTAAAATGTATTAGTTTCAATAACATTATTTAAAAATTAATTACTATTTAAGTAACCGTCTATCTTAATCGATATCACAATAACACAATAATAAGGTAGACACAATTTAATATGTCTAAATTTTGTTTTAAAATGTATATATCTAATGTAAAAAAAAAAAATTGAGGGTAAGCACAATTAAATATATCTAAATTTTATTTTAAAAAATATATTTAATGTCAAAAAAAAAAAATTTGAGGTGGGTACATGTCCACCCTGGTCCAAGGATGACTCCGCCCCTGGATCACATCCTCTAGTGCCACCACATGTTAATCCCTTCCTAGTAATTAAAAAACTTGGGTCCGATTCTAAGATACTTAGGTACTTTGAGAATTGTATGGAAGGGGATTTTATGGGGTTGGCGGGGTTAGCACTGTCAAAGGGTTGTCTTGTATATAAGTTTTGTTGTGTTAAAATTTGTTAAATTTATTCTTCAACTACTTCTAATCATGTTTGATCAAATTCAGATCGACTCAGATCTAAACTTATATATGTCGTGATTACACGGTTCGTATAGATCTATTTATTTGACATATCTAACAAGTTCAATTATTTACCACCCGAATCAATTATGATTAAACTTAACCCGCTATTTTCTCAACAATTTTGTGTAGCTTTGCATATGGTGTCTAAAGTTGCCCAAGTATAGTGGTATGTACATTACACGAAATGATATCAGCCATAGAGAGCAAGTAGGTTTGTTGAATAATGGGTTGATTAATATGGGTAAAACCGAATGGAGGTCGGCCACCAACACATGCTTAGGCGTGCACCCTGGCGTGAGCGTGAGGTTATCCTAATGTGGATAGTCTAATTAAGTTCAATGGCAAAAGCTAAAGACAAAAAACACATTCTACACTTATTCACCTTTTGTCTACTATCATTGTTGAGGTTTAGGTTGATGTTGATGATTTGAGAGAAACATTTCCCAATTCCCACCTTATATATAAACCATGACCCCCCAATATGAATTCCATAACATTTTCTCTCTCCAACAGTTTTTAAAGCAGCTCTATAATACCCCTGCAGCCTTCTATACATGCCTTCATTTCTCTGTCCTATAAAACATTGCGTTGTTCCAATCACTCTTTCACTAACCTAGCACTATAAGTCAAGAACCCTTTATTGTTCCTGGTGTTTTGGGTGCAAATATTTTGTAGAAAAATGGCATTTGGAGAGATTAAGGTAAGAAGCTACAATGGGCAAATTGATAGAACTCGAGTGGAAGATCTTGAAAGAAGGTGTGAGGTAGGGCCAGCCGAGCATGTTTTTCTCTTCACGGATACTATGGGTGACCCCATCTGTAGAATCCGAAACAGTCCGATGTATAAGATGCTGGTACCACTAAATCCCATTTCTTCTCTCTCTCTCTCTCTCCCATTTTTTTTCACTCTTACATTACCTTCTTGTTTACATGGATGTCTTATCAACACAAACTTAAAAACTCTTTTGTTAGGTAGCTGAGTCCAACAATGAACTAGTTGGTGTCATTCAAGGCTCTATAAAGGTTGCCACTGTTCGAAAACCCCCAAAGGACCAAGCCAAGGTGGGTTATATCTTAGGCCTAAGGGTCTCGCCCCTTCACCGGAGACAAGGGATTGGCTCAACCCTAGTGCACCATTTAGAACAATGGTTCATTGCCAACCAAGTTGATTATGCCTACATGGCCACCGAGAAAAATAATCAAGCCTCCGTGAAGCTTTTTGTGGACAAGCTCGGGTACGTCAACTTCAGAACTCCGGCAATCCTCGTACATCCTGTCAACAGTCCCTCGTTCCAAATCTCATATAACATCGAAATTACTAAGCTCAAGGTAGAACAAGCTGAGTTTCTGTATAGAAAATTCATGGGTTCAACCGAGTTTTTTCCCAATGATATTGACAAAATACTCAGAAACAAGCTAAGTTTGGGCACATGGGTGGCCTATCCTCGAGGTGAATTATCATCAGGTGAATTTGGATCAGATGGTAGAGTTCCAAACAGCTGGGCAATGCTTAGTGTTTGGAACAGTGGAGAACTGTTCAAGCTAAGAATAGGCAAAGCACCCTTAACTTGCCTTTTATATGCCAAGTGTTCGAGATTGATCCACAAGGCATTTCCTTGCTTGAAAATGTTTTCTCTGCCAGATTTTTTCCACCCTTTTGGATTTTACTTCATGTATGGATTGCATCGAGAGGGTCCATTTTCGGGCAAGTTGGTTTGGACTCTTTGCAAATTTGTTCACAACATGGCTTCAAATTGTAAGGACTGCAAGGTGGTGGTCACGGAGGTCGGTGGCGGCGACGCCGTGAAACTTCACATCCCGCATTGGAAGTTACTCTCATGTCCGGAGGACTTGTGGTGCATAAAAGCCTTGAAAAACAGTGAGAGGAACAGCCTCTATGAATTGACAAGAACCCCACAAGCAACAAGAGCTCTTTTTGTAGACCCAAGGGAGGTATGAATTGAACAAATTAAATATCCCGACTTTAATTTCCAGGATTGAGCAAAAGCCAACCGCATGTATTGCTTGATATGTTCAGCCATCATCATCATCTCTCTCTCTCCTGGTGGGAGGTTTTGTCTTGTTCCTTCACAACTGTCACACAATATCTAGAAAGATTTCCTTAATTGGGTGCCACCTTAAGTGTCGTCTTTGTTGGTAACTCGATGTTTTTCGCATTGTGAGTTGGATTTAGACTAGTCATGGAGCTCAGTGGTCCTGGTCTAATTTTTGTCCCTATTTCTATGGTAAAAACTTTCACCTGATCAGACCCTTCTGCAGCGTTGCGTCTCATCGTGCTCCACACAGTTTTGTACCATTTTAAATAGTAGCCATTTGATGGGATAAACAAATAATGAATGCAAAAGTAACACCTTGGGTATATGATAATTTAGAGATCCCGGTTCAACATTTTTTATACTTTTTAGAGTCGAGCACTCTTCTTGGTATATGTTTTAAACTCGTTCAGCCTACGGTGATTAGTATTCAAGTTCGAATGAGTAGTCAGTAAATACTTTGTAGCAAAAAAAACAAAAACAAAAAACAATAAAATGCAAAAGTGAGTCATTTTTTTTTCGGCGGGGGGGGGGGGGGAGCTAACCTAACCAAATTGTTTATGAAATGTTGAAATATAAATATTTAAATTACAATCTTTCTAACAACTTCAACTTTGGGAGTATATAGTTGTTTAACATAATATCATAACAGGAGATGACGAGCCTAGATTTAGACTAGGTCTAGACCCAATTCATAGGTTGAGCGCAAATCATCAAAAGGTAAGTCAAGTTCAACTAATGACCTTAGTCTAATCCAAAAGTCAAGAGTTTAGGAGGATCAACGCACGTGAGGTATAAACATCGGGATAGACATTACTCGAAGCTAGCACTTATCTTTAATTATAGCTATCATCCTTGAAAGACTAGTAGCCTGACCTTCACGTCACCGTCTCAGTTTGGGCTCTGTGCCTATAAATTGTAACCTTTTTACACATGAGGGAGAGACAACTATCACTCACACAGAGATCACACGCACATCACCTTTAGCATACTCTTGCTCTCTCTCTCTCACCACACCTTGAGCTTGTTCATGTTGCCTCTCACGTACTACTTTATTCTATCATTAATAAAATTCTCTGTCCATTGTCGCTTCCTTTAATGGTTAGGTCACCCAAACTCAACCACTCAATTTTTGTCTCTTATTATTAATTGCTTCATTAATTACTTGCATCCTACACTTGACTGACTTGATTGCGCATAAATCTAATTTTTCGCATCATCAGTTTAACGTCGTCTATGGGAACGATTCGATTTCCACCTTACAGTCTTTGTTCCTTAAATAACAACTACAACCAGATCCACAAACTACCAAGCAGAAAATGACCCACCACATCATGACGAGGTCCCGCAACCACCAACAAAAAGTAAACATGAAAAAATTCTACTTCTACATTAATTTATGGTTAAAATTCGAATTCAATGAGAAACAAGCATTTTTTGAAGAAAATGTGGTTCTCAAACAACCATAGGCTGTCTNTCACCACACCTTGAGCTTGTTCATGTTGTCTCTCACGTACTACTTTATTCTATCATTAATAAAATTCTTTGTCCACTGTCGCTGCCTTTAATGGTTAGGTCACCCAGACTCAACCACTCAATTTTTGTCTCTTATTATTAATTGCTTCATTAATTACTTGCATCCTACACTTGACTGACTTGATTGCGCATAAATCTAATTTTTCGCATCATCAGTTTAACGTCGTCTATGGGAACGATTCGATTTCCACCTTACAGTCTTTGTTCCTTAAATAACAACTACAACCAGATCCACAAACTACCAAGCAGAAAATGACCCACCACATCATGACGAGGTCCCGCAACCACCAACAAAAAGTAAACATGAAAAAATTCTACTTCTACATTAATTTATGGTTAAAATTCGAATTCAATGAGAAACAAGCATTTTTTGAAGAAAATGTGGTTCTCAAACAACCATAGGCTGTCTGATTGTTGGAGATCTTGAAAAAATACACGGATTCAAAAAATATTCGCCTCAAACAGACAATCGAGTGTAAAGTTATGGTCATTCAAAGTTCTAGCGTTTCTTTATGATTTTCTAATACTCCACCCGGCGCCCCAATATCAAGGCGCCCATCACCCGTACCGCAGCACTAGTGCCCAGCCTGGCACCACCAGCATGCCTCCTGTAACTCTACGCCTACCAGGCGTTGCCCATCCTACCTTGTCCAACCTGCCTCGCTTGGCATCTCCTAGTGCTTCCCTAGCGCCTTGCCCATCCCAAGCATTGCCCAGCGCGTCCCTAGAGTCCAGAGCATCCCCGAACCCTCTAGGCATCGACCAACGTGTTCTGGCGTTGCCTAATGCTACCCTGGAGTTGGCGTGACGTCACTGCCCAGCTGCTTATCGTCGCCCAGACCAGCCCTAACTCCACTGGCGCCAAAGCCTGCCCTGCCATGAGCGTCGCCCTGGCAAGCTCTAGCCCTACCTGCGCCATCTAGTAGTTCACAGCGACCAACGCCCTGCAAGCCTTTATTCTTGCGTCACTCAACCCTTTCTGGCACCATCACCTATGACATCAGTCATCGATTCTGTCATCCTCCCACTTGCCTTCACGCTCCCCTCCTGCAACCTCCCTCAATGGCTTATGGAATGGAAAAGATAATAAAGGAATAAGCCAAATCCACATATACTAACCTTTGAAGCCCTAAGGATAATACCCTTACCTTGTCTGCCTTGACACCTGCCAAGACACCTGTCTGGGCACACCGCCATATCGCATACCCATCTTGTCCAGTAGTGCCTCTTGTGGAAGACGTCACCCTTCTTGGCATATCAGGGAGCCTCGCCTCCCATGATCGACGCACATGCTTGCTGGCTCTATCCTACCGATGCCCTCTAGGTACCCTCATTGCCCTCTCTCTCCTACTATTCACCACTTAGGAGAAAGCCTCCCGATTCATGCTCGGCCTACTCCTACCTCTGCTCTCAAGTAGCCTATGTCTCCAACATAACGCCTCTCTTACAAGTTGCTAGATGCACTCAACAGCCTATGTGTCCATCTTAACAGCTCTCTCACGATTCGCCAAAAACTTTGCCTCATTCTGCCTCTGATCTCATGCAAGCAGTCTCATTCTCTAGCTTAGTGGCTCTCTCACGTGTCGTCAGAAAGTTTGGCCTAATCCTGCTTCTACTCTTAAGCAACCTATGTCTCCAACTTAGCGCCTTTCTCACTAGTCGCCAAAAGGTTGGCCTCACTCTACTTTTGTTCTTAAGAAGCATGTCTCCAACTTAGCGCCTCTTTCACAAGTCGGTAAAAGATCAACCTCACTCTGTCTCTACTCTCATACAAGCAGCCTATGTCTGCAGTTTAGTGTCTCTGTCATGAGTTGCTAGAAGCTTGGCCTCACTCTCACTCTACCTCTGCTTTCACACAAGTAGCCTCGGTCTCCCAGAAGCTTGGCCTCACTCTACCTTTACTCTCATGAAAGCAACCTCGGTCTCAAAAAGCTTGGCCTCAAGAGGTGTTGTNTCCTACACTTGACTGACTTGATTGCGCATAAATCTAATTTTTCGCATCATCAGTTTAACGCNACACAAGTAGCCTCGGTCTCCCAGAAGCTTGGCCTCACTCTACCTTTACTCTCATGAAAGCAACCTCGGTCTCAAAAAGCTTGGCCTCAAGAGGTGTTGTTCTCTCATGAGTCAATCTTAACTGCTCCTCAGCAGCCTGATGCCTATCTCTCTTTTGCCAAAAGCTCTCGACACCTCATCAAGTTTGAANCCGTCTATGAAAACGATTCGATTTCCACCTTACAGTCTTTGTTCCTTAAATAACAACTACAACCAGATNTCGTCTATGGGAACGATTCGATTTCCACCTTACAGTCTTTGTTCCTTAAATAACAACTACAACCAGATCCACAAACTACCAAGCAGAAAATGACCCACCACATCATGACGAGGTCCCGCAACCACCAGCAAAAAGTAAACATGAAAAAATTCTACTTCTACATTAATTTATGGTTAAAATTCGAATTCAATGAGAAATAAGCATTTTTTGAAGAAAATGTGGTGCTCAAACAACCATAGGCTGTCTGATTGTTGGAGATCTTGAAAAAATACACGGATTCANCCCACCACATCATGACGAGGTCCCGCAACCACCAACAAAAAGTAAACATGAAAAAATTCTACTTCTACATTAATTTATGGTTAAAATTCGAATTCAATGAGAAACAAGCATTTTTTGAAGAAAATGTGGTTCTCAAACAACCATAGGCTGTCTGATTGTTGGAGATCTTGAAAAAATACACGGATTCAAAAAATATTCGCCTCAAACAGACAATCGAGTGTAAAGTTATGGTCATTCAAAGTTCTAGCGTTTCTTTATGATTTTCTAATACTCCACCCGGCGCCCCAATATCAAGGCGCCCATCACCCGTACCGCAGCACTAGTGCCCAGCCTGGCACCACCAGCATGCCTCCTGTAACTCTACGCCTACCAGGCGTTGCCCATCCTACCTTGTCCAACCTGCCTCGCTTGGCATCTCCTAGTGCTTCCCTAGCGCCTTGCCCATCCCAAGCATTGCCCAGCGCGTCCCTAGAGTCCAGAGCATCCCCGAACCCTCTAGGCATCGACCAACGTGTTCTGGCGTTGCCTAATGCTACCCTGGAGTTGGTGTGACGTCACTGCCCAGCTGCTTATCGTCGCCCAGACCAGCCCTAACTCCATTGGCGCCAAAGCCTGCCCTACCATGAGCGTCGCCCTGGCAAGCTCTAGCCCTACCTGCGCCATCTAGTAGTTCACAGCGACCAACGCCCTGCAAGCCTTTATTCTTGCGTCACTCAACCCTTTCTGGCACCATCACCTATGACATCAGTCATCGATTCTGTCATCCTCCCACTTGCCTTCACGCTCCCCTCCTGCAACCTCCCTCAATGGCTTATGGAATGGAAAAGATAATAAAGGAATAAGCCAAATCCACATATACTAACCTTTGAAGCCCTAAGGATAATACCCTTACCTTGTCTGCCTTGACACCTGCCAAGACACCTGTCTGGGCACACCGCCGTATCGCATACCCATCTTGTCCAGTAGTGCCTCTTGTGGAAGACGTCACCCTTCTTGGCATCTCAGGGAGCCTCGCCTCCCATGATCGACGCACATGCTTGCTGGCTCTATCCTACCGATGCCCTCTAGGTACCCTCATTGCCCTCTCTCTCCTACTATTCACCACTTAGGAGAAAGCCTCCCGATTCATGCTCGGCCTACTCCTGCCTCTGCTCTCAAGTAGCCTATGTCTCCAACATAACGCCTCTCTTACAAGTTGCTAGATGCACTCAACAGCCTATGTGTCCATCTTAACAGCTCTCTCACGATTCGCCAAAAACTTTGCCTCATTCTGCCTCTGATCTCATGCAAGCAGTCTCATTCTCTAGCTTAGTGGCTCTCTCACGTGTCGTCAGAAAGTTTGGCCTAATCCTGCTTCTACTCTTAAGCAACCTATGTCTCCAGCTTAGCGCCTTTCTCACTAGTCGCCAAAAGGTTGGCCTCACTCTACTTTTGTTCTTAAGAAGCATATGTCTCCAACTTAGCGCCTCTTTCACAAGTCGGTAAAAGATCAACCTCACTTTGTCTCTACTCTCATACAAGCAGCCTATGTCTGCAGTTTAGTGTCTCTGTCATGAGTTGCTAGAAGCTTGGTCTCACTCTCACTCTACCTCTGCTTTCACACAAGTAGCCTCGGTCTCCCAGAAGCTTGGCCTCACTCTACCTTTACTCTCATGAAAGCAACCTCGGTCTCCAAAAGCTTGGCCTCAAGAGGTGTTGTTCTCTCATGAGTCAATCTTAATTGCTCCTCAACAGCCTGATGCCTATCTCTCTTTTGCCAAAAGCTCTCGACACCTCATCAAGTTTGAACGTCCTCAAAAGCATGTAAAAGTCGCAGCCATCTGCGAATATCCAAAAAGTAAGAATGTTAGTATAACCAAACCATGCAGAAGAAAAGGTTGCACAGGGAAAAAAAAAAGGGGGGTACCATAGCAAAGCCCTTCATTGCGCTATCGATGATACTCTCATGACCCAAAGAGTCGATCTCTCTAATATCCGAGGGTGTCATAATCCTCCAAAGATGCTCCTTGGCAAAATTCACATCCTGCAGCATAGACACCGGTCCATTACTGCAGGACAATTATACAGAGCTCTGGTCTTAGTGAAGTTTGTGTAGGAGTCTCAATCTCTAAAGTAGTCCTACAACTAACCCTAGGACTCAAAAGGTCACATGCTGAGAAGAAGCGGAGACACTATCAGACCCCACTTTCTGATAAATAGTAAGGCCATTGACCTAAGTTGGAAAGCGCTGGGGCCATCAGATCTTGCTTTCTTGGGATGAGAGGAAGTTGTCATCCTAGTTAAATAGAGAGCCTACACCATTGATCTATCAACCATGGGATCATCTATGACATCGCCCTAGTTCATCTCCATGGTGCCCCTTCTCCCTTTCCAAGGTGCCACTCGCCAAAGCATCTTCATCTCCTCACGCATAAGTGTCCATGTCTTTCTTCATCTTCTATTGCTTGTGGGCTACCAAACGAGGAAATAAGCTTCAAAAATGCAATGGAGAGGAAAGTTGAACAGAAGAAGCCACCGTGTGGAACAAGGTACATTGGTCTACCCAAATGAAGGAGCTCACTCATGCCCTCAAACCTCGTATCACTACTAAGGTTTGGGGCATGGGGGACAAATGACGAGCCTAGATTTAGACCAAATCTGAGCCTAGTTTATGGGTTGAGCTCAAATCATCAAAAGGTAGGTCAAGCTCAACTAATTACCTCAATCTAATCCAAAGGNAGGACAAATGACAAGCCTAGATTTAGACCAAATCTGAGCCTAGTTTATGGGTTGAGCTCAAATCATCAAAAGGCAGGTCAAGCTCAACTAATTACCTCAATCTAATCCAAAGGTCAAGAGTCTAGGAAGATNTCCTCCAAAGATGCTCCTTGGCAAAATTCACATCCTGCAGCATAGACACCGGTCCATTACTGCAAGACAATTATACAGAGCTCTGGTCTTAGTGAAGTTTGTGTAGGAGTCTCAATCTCTAAAGTAGTCCTACAACTAACCCTAGGACTCAAAAGGTCACATGCTGAGAAGAAGCGGGGACACTATCAGACCCCACTTTCTGATAAATAGTAAGGCCATTGACCTAAGTTGGAAAGCGCTGGGGCCATCAGATCTTGCTTTCTTGGGATGAGAGGAAGTTGTCATCCTAGTTAAATAGAGAGCCTACACCATTGATCTATCAACCATGGGATCATCTATGACATCGCCCTAGTTCATCTCCATGGTGCCCCTTCTCCCTTTCCAAGGTGCCACTCGCCAAAGCATCTTCATCTCCTCACGCATAAGTGTCCATGTCTTTCTTCATCTTCTATTGCTTGTGGGCTACTAAACGAGGAAATAAGCTTCAAAAATGCAATGGAGAGGAAAGTTGAACAGAAGAAGCCACCGTGTGGAACAAGGTACATTGGTCTACCCAAATGAAGGAGCTCACTCATGCCCTCAAACCTCGTATCACTACTAAGGTTTGGGGCATGGGGGACAAATGACGAGCCTAGATTTAGACCAAATCTGAGCCTAGTTTATGGGTTGAGCTCAAATCATCAAAAGGTAGGTCAAGCTCAACTAATTACCTCAATCTAATCCAAAGGTCAAGAGTCTAGGAAGATCAACGCATGTGGAAAGTAAATATCAAGATAGCAATTACTCGAAGATAGCACATATCCTTAATTGTAGCTATGCTCCCCGAAAGACTAGTAGTCTGACCTTCACATCGCCGCTTCAGTTAGGGCTCTATGCTTATGAATTGTAAGCCCTTTACACATGAGAGAGAAACAAGTATCTCTCACACAAAGATCACANCATTACTCGAAGATAGCACATATCCTTAATTGTAGCTATGCTCCCCGAAAGATTAGTAGTCTGACCTTCACATCGCCGCTTCAGTTAGGGCTCTATGCTTATAAATTGTAAGCCCTTTACACATGAGAGAGAAACAAGTATCTCTCACACAAAGATCACACACACATCACCTAAAGTGTACTTTTGCTCCCTCTCTCACCACACCTTGAGCTTGCTCATGCTCTCTCTCACCTATTACTTTATTCTATAATTAATAAAGTTTTCCGGCTACCATCGCTGCTTTCAGTGGTTAAGTCACCCGAACCCAACTACTTAATCATTGTCTTTTATTTTCATTAATTACTTGCATCCTACACTTGACTGATTTGATTGCACATAAATCCAATTTTGTGCATCACCAGGAGATAATTATTAAAAATAAATTCACGTGTCAGGCTTCATAATCTAGTCTCCACATGAGGACGCGTGTTGAAGTATAAATATTTAAATTATACTATCTCTAATAACTTAAACTTTTAGAATATATTTTTATTTAATAAATTTATAGAAGTTCAGTTAAATTTATTCATTTATCAATCAAATTGAGGTCGAAGTTTGTTTAGCAAATGAGTTGAGTTCAAGCAATGATTTATTTGGCTCATTAAAGTCAAGTATTTACATGAATAATACTTGATATTTAAGGAGTAATATAATATATATCGTATCCACCATATTATGCACGCATTACCTATACAAATATAAACATGTCAAATTTCATCTTGCACACAAGTTTAAACTCAAATGCAAGCTCAAACTTGTTTTATTTGATAAGAAGAGATGAGTTTGAACTTGAATTAAAAATTAACGAGCAAATTTTGAAAAGAATAATTTATTCTCATCACAACTCGGGCCAAGTCCGAACAATCTGATGCAGACCAGTTTGATTAATTTACATGCCCCAATTATCTGATCACCTTATTTTTTGGTGCAATAAATATACATAGGTGTGACTATGCTTCATTACTGTACTCACTGGTTCCTGTAGATGTTAATTAGTCAAAAGAATACGAAGTTCACTAACAATCAAATAATTAAAACGTAGGAAGTTTTCAAATTAGATTCACGACAAAAAAATGTTGGTTACGGCTTCCATTCAGCAGTCATGGACAGGACCAAGCCCTAAAAAACTATGAGTTTGGGTTGTATTCGCTACTGTCAAAGAAGGAAAGGTATGGCATCCATGTATATTCACTGTCAATTCCTTTTAGTTGGAAGTTGGAACCCATGTGTGTAGCAACATGAAGTTGGTTTTATGGTGGCTAATTATGATTAGTATGACGATGACCATGATGACGATGACGATAACGATGTCGGCGATGATGGTGGAAAAATTCACTATTTTGATAGATCAAAGAGGAAATCGGGAAAGGCCTTTGACAACGCCTCTATCATTCTCTGGTAGACTTTGATTCTATCAGAAGCTTTTGGACGTTATAAAAAAGGACTCAATTACGGTAACTAAGAAAGAATTTTGGTACTGTACTTTGACTTTTATTATTTTAGTAGGTATTTTTATATGTAATTTTACAATCAAAAATATATTATTTTTGTGAATAATTTACCAATATTGTGATTATTTTTATCTAAAGATGGCAAATAGATGGGTTGAGTTAAATTGGATTGGGTTTAAATAAATGCAATCTATTTTTCACTCACGTAGTAAATAACTTATATTGGATTAGGTTTATAATGGGTTGAGTTAAACTGATTAACTCTTAAAATAATTAAGATTCTTAATAGACACATTAATACACCAAAACACACACACACACACATTAGTAGTACACCAATATACAAACATATACACACACTAATACACCAAAACACACAAACTAANCACACACATCACCTAAAGTGTACTTTTGCTCCCTCTCTCACCACACCTTGAGCTTGCTCATGCTCTCTCTCACCTATTACTTTATTCTATAATTAATAAAGTTTTCCGGCTACCATCGCTGCTTTCAGTGGTTAAGTCACCCGAACCCAACTACTTAATCATTGTCTTTTATTTTCATTAATTACTTGCATCCTACACTTGACTGATTTGATTGCACATAAATCCAATTTTGTGCATCACCAGGAGATAATTATTAAAAATAAATTCACGTGTCAGGCTTCATAATCTAGTCTCCACATGAGGACGCGTNTCGGCTACCATCGCCGCTTTCAGTGGTTAAGTCACCCGGACCCAACTACTTAATTATTGTCTTTTATTTTCATTAATTACTTGCATCCTACACTTGACTGATTTGATTGCACATAAATCCAATTTTGTGCATCACCAGGAGATAATTATTAAAAATAAATTCACGTGTCAGGCTTCATAATCTAGTCTCCACATGAGGACGCGTGTTGAAGTATAAATATTTAAATTATACTATCTCTAATAACTTAAACTTTTAGAATATATTTTTATTTAATAAATTTATAGAAGTTCAGTTAAATTTATTCATTTATCAATCAAATTGAGGTCGAAGTTTGTTTAGCAAATGAGTTGAGTTCAAGCAATGATTTATTTGGCTCATTAAAGTCAAGTATTTACATGAATAATACTTGATATTTAAGGAGTAATATAATATATATCGTATCCACCATATTATGCACGCATTACCTATACAAATATAAACATGTCAAATTTCATCTTGCACACAAGTTTAAACTCAAATGCAAGCTCAAACTTGTTTTATTTGATAAGAAGAGATGAGTTTGAACTTGAATTAAAAATTAACGAGCAAATTTTGAAAAGAATAATTTATTCTCATCACAACTCGGGCCAAGTCCGAACAATCTGATGCAGACCAGTTTGATTAATTTACATGCCCCAATTATCTGATCACCTTATTTTTTGGTGCAATAAATATACATAGGTGTGACTATGCTTCATTACTGTACTCACTGGTTCCTGTAGATGTTAATTAGTCAAAAGAATACGAAGTTCACTAACAATCAAATAATTAAAACGTAGGAAGTTTTCAAATTAGATTCACGACAAAAAAATGTTGGTTACGGCTTCCATTCAGCAGTCATGGACAGGACCAAGCCCTAAAAAACTATGAGTTTGGGTTGTATTCGCTACTGTCAAAGAAGGAAAGGTATGGCATCCATGTATATTCACTGTCAATTCCTTTTAGTTGGAAGTTGGAACCCATGTGTGTAGCAACATGAAGTTGGTTTTATGGTGGCTAATTATGATTAGTATGACGATGACCATGATGACGATGACGATAACGATGTCGGCGATGATGGTGGAAAAATTCACTATTTTGATAGATCAAAGAGGAAATCGGGAAAGGCCTTTGACAACGCCTCTATCATTCTCTGGTAGACTTTGATTCTATCAGAAGCTTTTGGACGTTATAAAAAAGGACTCAATTACGGTAACTAAGAAAGAATTTTGGTACTGTACTTTGACTTTTATTATTTTAGTAGGTATTTTTATATGTAATTTTACAATCAAAAATATATTATTTTTGTGAATAATTTACCAATATTGTGATTATTTTTATCTAAAGATGGCAAATAGATGGGTTGAGTTAAATTGGATTGGGTTTAAATAAATGCAATCCATTTTTCACTCACGTAGTAAATAGCTTATATTGGATTGGGTTTATAATGGGTTGAGTTAAACTGATTAACTCTTAAAATAATTAAGATTCTTAATAGACACATTAATACACCAAAACACACACACACACACATTAGTAGTACACCAATATACAAACATATACACACACTAATACACCAAAACACACAAACTAATACACTAAAAATATACACACTAATACACTAAAATACACATTAATATACCAAAAATACACACACATATACTAACACAAAAATTAAAATACATTTAATAAAAAAAATACACACATAATAGGTCAGGGTCGATTGTGAGCTATGGGTTAGTTCGTGGGCCATGGGTCAACCCGCAGGTCATTGGTGGTGTATCAGTGTGTGTGTTTTTGGTGTACTAGTGTATGTTTTGCAGTATTAGTGTATATGTGTGTATTTTTTGGTGTCATAGTGTGTGAGTATTTTTTGGTATATTAGTATATTTATTTAATTTTATTACTTGTGTTATTTAATAAAAAGATAAATATTTAACCCAATGAGTACCCATTTATAATCCATATTAACTCACTTAATTAAAATGAATCATATTACCCCACTCATTTAGAACTCATATTAATTAATATAGGTACACAACTCATTTATTTAAGGACGGGTTGAGCAGATTAATGGGTAATGGATTAAGATTGTCACCTCTATTTATCACTTTTATAACAACTACTTTTACCATTTTTATTCGATACAAAAAAAATTATTACTGTTGTGGGTGATTTATCACATTTGTGGATATTTTAACCACTGTTGTGATAATTATTTTTATTATTTTTTTAGGTACCACAAAAATGATAAAAAAAAAACCTACAAATGTGATAAAAACATTCACTAATAGGATATTTTAACCATTGTTGTGAATGAAGATATGGTACCAGAAAAAAAAATCAATATAGTAGTCGAGTCCTATCAAAAAACCATAGTATGATTGATTATATTATGGAATTTACGCATTTTACTTAATTTATAAATTAAAAAAACAATGACTCGGGAAAATGACCTAGTAACACTTTTTGTAAGCAGTTTTTTAATTAAAGTTTATTTTACATTTTGTTTTTGTTTATTAGATGAAAATTGTTTTTCCCTTTTTAAAAAGCTTAATTTTAAATATAGGATTACACATATGCATGCACATAAGTGCATTAGTAATATATGCTAAGATACAAATTGATTTTTCATGTTAAATAGTAGGCTAAAACTTTTTTTTTTAAACATTAGCACATTATAGCTTAATAAACACTGTCTACAAAATTTGAACTACAGGGAGAAATTGGGTTCTGAACTTTATTGATGCAATAAACTGAAAAACTTATGTGGATTTATAGTCTTCAAAGTCTTGAAATTGTACCTCAAGAAAACTACACATAGTGAAAGACTAAACCATGTTTGCTTAATGTATATATCGTAATAGATGTGATTTATGATATTCAAATTAATGTAGGGTTAATTACAATAAAGGTCCTTAAATTATAGAGTTTGTCTTATTTTGCTCCCAATATTTCAATTGACATCATTTTGTTCCTTGAAGTATTCAATATATTTCTATATCATCTCTCAAACAGACAACATCCAAATTGCTAACGATTTTTAATTATAAACTTGTCACCTGATATTTATATATGAGCAAAAAATAATTTTTGTACCACTCAACAAAAAATGTGTAATATAGGTACTTCTTGACCGAAATTTGGATAGCTCATAATTAAAAATGTGTAATTTGGGTAGCTTTTTGACCAAATGGATATGTCATATGTATTATGATGTCGAAGATTTCACACTGGGTCATCATACTATGATGTCATTTTATTAAATCCAAGTGAATATGTGTGTTTAATTGTAGCGTCCAAGGCTTATGTCACGGATGTCACACTAGGTCGTTACACTATAATGTCACTTTACTAAACCCAAGGGAACATGTACGCTTAATTGTAATGTCCAAGCCTTATGTCAATAATGTCACACACCAAGGGAATGTGTGTTTAATTATAGTGTTCAAGCCTTATGTCAAGGATGTTACACTAAGTCACCACACTATAATATCACCTTAATAAAATCCAAGGGAACGTGTGTGCGTAATTGTAGTGTCTAAGTGTCACACCATAACTGACTTAATTAGTTGCACAATGGTGAGTCTTGGTGGCACCTTGCACCAAGGCATGCCATGGTTTGGAATCAAGGTGAAGCGGCTAAGTGGTTCGACAAATTTGTGCGGACAGTGGCCACATGAGACCACCCAATCAAATACGACAGCACACTATGGGCTCAATTTAGGCAATGTTGGTGCATGAATTCAAATTACATGGAATGGGCTTGACCTAACATGCATACTTGTTTGTGGGCGAAGTTGGCTACTGAATTGTGGGCACATGGCTGCTCAATGCATGTGACCAAGAGGCCGTGGGCAGTTGTTGTGCATGAATCAGTCAAAGCAGTTGTTGAGCATGTCCTAGTCGAAGGGAGGCAGTTCCACATTAGGTACTGAAATGATGGAACTATATGCTCGGTGTCGTGCAGAGATGTAGCCTTGCTGACCAAGTCTACTAGGGAATAGGCAGACTATTGTAACAGCCCCTTGGCAGATAGGGATGTCATCTACCATGCTCTTGTATAAGTAGGGGTGTTTGGACATTCTATAGAGGCAGAGAGTTCTTGCCTAGAGTTGAGTTTTCTTATTTTTGTAGAGAGATTCAATATAAGATTTGGGTGTGTTTTCCAATAAATTCAAATGTCGCCTTTGTGTGAGTTTACGTGTCCTTATATTCGAGTTTGTGTGGCTGGTTGTAGTTGCAATACCATCACAGATAGCCTCAAAAGTGAAAAACGAGTAGTTTTCTCGTTACGGTTTGGTATTAGAGTGTTGCTCTTGGCATAAAGATCAATCCATGGTTGGCAAAATGAATGTTGATGTGAGAGAAAGTGTGGCACGTTTGGAGGAGTTCATTGGTCCTCCATAATCCAATGATGTTGTGGCTCTGCCTGTGCAAGTTGAGTTGTTGTACCAACAGTTCAAGAGATGCGGATTGATGGTCTAAGGGAAAGGCTGAATCAGATCACTTCATCTAAATGAAGAACAAAGTTTTTAATGTGCCTGCCATTGTTTCTACATGGGTTGATGGTCTAGGGGAAAAATTAAGTGCCCTTGAAACGGATGTAACATTGCTTAAGAAAGCATTGCAGAATGCCCCTACGAGTTCTTGTAGTGAATTCACGCAAAAAGCAAATGTGTTTAACCCTAAGCCGTTCACAGACATTTGCAACGCTTACAGGCTTGAGAATTTTTTGTGGGATATGGGGCACTACTTCTTTGCATTTTGCACTCTGGATGCTGAGAAAGTAAATCTCACTTAGCATGTACCTATCCGGTAATGCTAAGTTATGGTGGCGCACACGATTAGAGGACAAGTCTCTTCCTCAAATCACTACGTGGGAACCTTTATACGCTGAAATGAAGGAGAAATTCCTTCCAAGCAACACAGTTTGGCATGCCCATGATGCTTTGAGAAAGCTTCAGTATACAAGCACAGTGAGGGAGTATATGAAGCAATTCTCGTCTCTCATGCTCAACATTAAAAACATGTCGGAGGAAGACAAGTTGTTTAACTTCATGTCTGGTCTTCAAACTTGGGTGCAGATTGAACTTTGTCGACAAGAGGTAAAGGATTTACCTGATGCTATGTCCACAACAGATGCGTTGATGGATTATAAGATGCAGGCTAACCCTTTGGAGAAATAGTCTAAAAGGAAAACCATGTTTCAAAAAATGGACAAGAATAAGATGATAGCCGAGAAGTCTAGTACAATGGATAAGCAAATTGACAAGCCCTTTGCGTTAAAATGAGGTGCTAACACGGGCTGTTTCATCTACAATGGTCCTCATCGTGCTAGAAATTGCCCCAAGAAGGAGACGCTCAATGCCCTCATGGCTGACGATGCTGAACTTTTAAACGAGCCTACACGAGTCAATCCATTGCAACTCCTTAATGCAATTTCACAAAGAGGAGATTGTGGCAATGAGGGCGATGTTTGTGTAGATTTGGATGAGCAATGTGGTTGTCCAAGCGATGGTTGATATAGGTGGAACACACAACTTTATTTTGACCGAGAGGTGCAGCAATTGGGTTTGGCTTTGACAAAAGACTCTAACCAAATCAAGGTTGTCAATTCAAAATCAAAACCAATAGGCTTCTCCATCAAAATTGGCGGACTTAAGGAGGTAGCTTGGTGGTTTATTGGACATCGTGTTCATTAAACCTTCTAAAGCTCCATATGAAGCCCCTGTCTTGTTTCAAAAGAAGAAGGATGGATCCTTACGTCTTTGCATGGATTATCAGGCCCTTAACAAGGTGACTATCAAATATAACTATCTAGTTCCACTCATTTATAAGTTGTTCAATCGATTAGGGAAAGTAGTCTATTTCACCAAGATGGACCTAGGTCTTGGATATCATCAAGTCAGAATCGCTGAAGGGGACATGGCAAAAAGAGCTTGTGTGACGAGGTATGGTTCATACGAGTTTCTAGTTATGCCTTTTGACTTAACAAATGCTCCTGCCACATTTTGCAATTTGATGACTAATGTGTTTTGGAAATACTTGGATAATTTTATGATGATTTATTTGGATGACAATTGTTTATAGCCAAACCCTACAGGAGCATGTTGAGCACCTTAGGTTGGCTTTAACAAAGTTAAGGGAAACGCAACTTTATTTGAGATTGAAAAAATGTGAGTTTGCATAGGAAAAAATTTTATTCTTGGGGCACATTATTTTTGCAGGGTGTAGTAAAGATGGACCCAAAGAAAACTGAGGCAATTGTAAATTGGCATGTCCCTACTAAGGTGACTAAATCCCGTTCATTCCTTGATTTGACGAATTATTATCAGAAGTTTGTGAAGAACTACTCAAAGAAGGTTGTTGTTTTAACTGATCTTTTGAGGAAAGATAGGACTTGGAGCTGGTCTAACGAATACTAGGAGGCATTCGATTGATTAAAGACGGTGGTGTGAAAAATAGCCCAATTTTGCAACTGTCTGACTTCGATTTGCCATTTGAAGTGCATACAGATGCATCAAATTTTGCTCTTGGAGGAGTGTTGGTGCAAAATAGTCATCTAGTGGTATTTGAAAGCATGAAGCTAAATAATACCAAGAGGTAGTATTCGGTGTGACAATAGTCATTCTCTGTGTCAATGAATGGATGCATTATTTGCTAGGGAAACATTTCTTAGTTTTGACCTACAACGTGCTACTAGATGTTTCAATTCCATGAAGAAGCTAACACTGAAGCAAGAAATGTTGCAAGATTTTCTTGCTTAGTTCCACTTTACTTTGCAATACAAGCATTGCAGTGCGAAAACAGGTTGTTGGTGCACTTAGTTGGATCCTAGTTGCTGATGGGATGGTGATCGTACTTAATTAGATTGCTGGGGACATGCTGCAGGGGATTCAAGATCAAATGAAGGTTGATCTCATGACCAACTTGCTGATGAAGTAGGTCTAAGAGAGGGTGACTTGGTGTTTTTGGGTAGATGATGGTGTGTTCTATACCAAAGGAAGGAGACCTTATGTTCCAAAGTCAGGTGGACTTCGGTAAATGTTGCTGAAAGAGACTTAAGATGTTCTATGATCAAGCCATCTGGAGCAGGAATAGACCTTTACTCTATTGGCGAAAAACTATTATTGATCCCATATGAAAGTAGATGTGGAGCTTTATGTACACACTTGTTTGGTGTGCTAGCAGGACAAAATAGAAAGGAGGAAGATGGTGGGTACCTTAGAGCCTTTCCCTATTCCAAATAGGCCTTGGGAGAGTGTTTCGATGGATTTCATTAATGAGTTGTAAGGTGAAAGATTTTACTATAATATTTGTGGTGGTTGATAGATTTTCGAAGCATGCCACCTTCATTGCTACTCCAAAAATATGTTCTACTAAAGTTACTTCTCAACTATTCCTCAAGCATATTGTGAAGGTTTGGAGTCTTCCGTTTGATATAGTCAACGATAGAGACACTAGATTTATTGGCCAATTTTGGATGGCTTGGTTTGAGCTGCTAGGCACATAGCTCAACTTCTCCACTATCAATCATCTGCAAATAGATGGACAGACTGAACGGGTAAATGTGATGCTGGAGGAGTATTTTAGGCACTATGTCACAGGGAAACAACAAAATTGGTTGGATTTACTTGATGTGGCTCAATTTAGCTGCAACTTGTAGCAAAGCTCATTCATCGAGATGAGTCCATTCGAGTTGGGAATAGGCCAACAACCTCTCACTCCATACGATTTGGCCAAGCAAAAATCTCAAGTGAGATGTCCTAGAACTTATCACTTTGCTCGAGCCAATCAAGAGAGGACCAACAAGACAAATAACTGCTTGACAAAAGTAGTAAAGAGGATGAAGAAATGGGCAGATGAGAAAAAGAGGGGTAGTGTAGTTCAATGTTGGTAACAAAGTGATGCTTAAACTCACCCCACTGATTTGGAAGAGGATCACTTGGAAGTCTGCACACAAGGGATTGATCCAGCACTATGACGATCATTTTCTTATCACAAGAAGGATTGATAGAGTGGCCTATAGGCTGGATCTTCCCAATCATCTCAAACTACATCCAATTTTTCATGTTGCATTCCTGAAGTCATACATTGAGGACCAGAACGACCCAAGATATGTTCGGCGTCAGGCTCCTCCAACAATTGGGAAAAAATTCACAGAGGTGGCAAAGTCCATCATTGACCACAAGAGTGAGAGAATGAGTAAGGAAAGTAGCAGAACTCATTATCTAGCCAAGTGGAAATGAAAATCACTAGAAGAAGTTACTTGGGAAAAGGAGACAACATTGTGAGAGTTTGAGGATCTAATCAAGCAGTACCATGGTACTCTTCCAATGAGGTTGTTGGATACTTCATATGGAAATGGATTGTCCCACCCTAATTGACTTGGAGCACAATTGCGGGTCTTGGTGGCACCTTGCATCAAGGAACATCATTGTTTGAAATCAAGGTGATACGACAAAGTGATTTTGACAGATTTGTGCAGACTGTGGTAGCATGAGACCACCCAGCTGAGCTTGGCAGCTCACGATGGGCTCAATTAAGGCAATGTTGACACATGGTTTCGAATTGCATGGCATGGGCTTAACCCAACATGCATACTAGTTCGTGGGCAAGGCTGACTGCTGAATTGTGAGCACATGGCTGCTCAATGCATGTAACCAGGAGGATGTGGGCAGTTTGTTGTGCATGACTTAGTCAAATCAGCTGCTGAGTATAACCTAGTCTGAGGGAGGCAATTATGAGCGTTCTTAGCCATATTCTGGAGCATCAGGTGCTGAAATGGTAGAACTGTCTTTCAGGTGTCGCACAGATATGCAGCCTTTCTGACCAAATTTGCTAAGGAATAGGCAGACTATTGGAATAGTCCCTTGGCAGATAGAGGTGTCATCTGTCATACTCTTGTATAAATAGGGGGTACTTGGACATTCTGTAGAGGTAGAGAGTTCTTACTTATATAGCTTCAATATAAAGTTTGGGAGTGTTTTTCTATCAAATTCATGTGTTGCCTTTGTGTGAGTTTGTGTCCCTATTCGAGTTTGCGCAGTTGGTTGCAGTGGAAACACCTTCACGAGTAGCCTCAAAAGTGAAAAACGAGTAGTTACCTAGTGACACCAAGCCTTACACACTGGATCATTACATTATAATGTCACCCAAAATGCGATGAGTTTAGTTTAAAACATCTTTAAAATTCAAAAATTGTGGACTAATGTGGAGAAGAAACTGATCTCTTTTCCTTATCGAAATTAGTTGGTAAATAAGATTTGTGGAGGATTTTAACCAACCAATTTTTTTCTTCCTTCAATCTTGCGATTCCATTGCATATTTAATAGAAATATGGTGGCAGTTGAGTTTTTAAACTTCTTTCATTTTCGGCGATTGCTTGACCTTTTTTTTTTTTTTTTACGTAAGGACAAAACATACCTTTTCCGTCTAAGATAGACTTAAAAACAAAATATTTTCGCATAGTACTTTTTGACAAATAAGTATTAAAAGGTGTACCAACTTCAAAAAAACAAAAAAAAAAAAATTTGTATAAGGGCCTCTACTTCTAGCAAGACCAATTTAAACAAAGCCCAGAGCTTCGGCCCAGTTCATTATTAACAATCTCAACGGAGCATTTTAGACCCAGACCCGAGTTAGCCCAGCCCACAATTTACTATCTGTAGTTTAGTCACCTTTTAGGTTGAATTAGTTGGCCCAAATCTAACCAATCTGTATGTACATGTTGTACCAAATTGTTGAAAGTGGTTGGACCACATTTTATGTGGAATTGAAAAGTTGCACGATTTGGATTTGTTTTCATACGGTGTTATTCTTCTTCCAAGTAATGTTATTAGAAGTGAAAAAATTGGGATTAGTTACTGACATAATGATATAACATTGAATTAGTTTAATAATATTGTTTTAAGGGTAATTTTATCACCTAATACATCATTATGTCAACAACTTAAATTAATTTTTTATATCCCAATAACATATATGTTATTTTCCACTTCTTAGCTTTCTATATATTTGTGTGGTGTTAATTGCCTATTGCTTTTGCATGATTTTATACCCTTGCATTATTCATAGAATCGGAAAAAAGAATACAACAATTAAAAGAAAGTTTTTTTTTTTTTTTTTTGAAAAAAAGCATCAAATTAATTCTCAAAATGCCTTGTAATATTTTCTAAATATGATGACTATTAAGCATATAATTAATCATGTGTCTTTCAACTCAGTTAAATCCACGAAATTTCTATACAAGTGTCATGAATAGCATCACATTAATTTCACTCTACACTTTTCTTCGATATATATGTGCCAAATAACCCTTGATAAAATATGAGTAGGGCCAAACCATCACTTGTAGGACCCACCAGAGGCGGAGTCAAGAAGGTATTTAGTTTTTTTTTTTGGGAGGGGAAGGGAAAAAGGGAGAAGAACTCGAACCCTTAACCTTAAGAAAACAAAATCTTTACAAAATATGAAGTACTTTTTGACTAAAGACCCATTGAATAAGGAAGAAATCTAGTTTAAGGTGAAAACTTCAAATCTAAAATTTAATTAATATTTTTTAATCGATAACAATATAATAATAAATTTATATTTATTTAAATAGAAGTCAACCGTTAAAAATTAAAAATTAATTGTAGGCAACTTACAATTAATTTTACGTTTAAATTAAAATCAAAAACAAAGAAAAAAAATTATATCCAAAAATATATCAATCTCAAAAAANGGCTCAATTTAGCTGCAACTTGTAGCAAAGCTCATTCATCGAGATGAGTCCATTCGAGTTGGGAATAGGCCAACAACCTCTCACTCCATACGATTTGGCCAAGCAAAAATCTCAAGTGAGATGTCCTAGAACTTATCGCTTTGCTCGAGCCAATCAAGAGAGGACCAACAAGACAAATAACTGCTTGACAAAAGTAGTAAAGAGGATGAAGAAATGGGCAGATGAGAAAAAGAGGGGTAGTGTAGTTCAATGTTGGTAACAAAGTGATGCTTAAACTCACCCCACTGATTTGGAAGAGGATCACTTGGAAGTCTGCACACAAGGGATTGATCCAGCACTATGACGATCATTTTCTTATCACAAGAAGGATTGATAGAGTGGCCTATAGGCTGGATCTTCCCAATCATCTCAAACTACATCCAATTTTTCATGTTGCATTCCTGAAGTCATACATTGAGGACCAGAACGACCCAAGATATGTTCGGCGTCAGGCTCCTCCAACAATTGGGAAAAAATTCACAGAGGTGGCAAAGTCCATCATTGACCACAAGAGTGAGAGAATGAGTAAGGAAAGTAGCAGAACTCATTATTTAGCCAAGTGGAAATGAAAATCACTAGAAGAAGTTACTTGGGAAAAAGAGACAACATTGTGAGAGTTTGAGGATCTAATCAAGTAGTACCATGGTACTCTTCCAATGAGGTTGTTGGATACTTCATATGGAGATGGATTGTCACACCCTAATTGACTTGGAGCACAATTGCGGGTCTTGGTGGCACCTTGCATCAAGGAACATCATTGTTTGAAATCAAGGTGATACGACAAAGTGATTTTGACAGATTTGTGCAGACTGTGGTAGCATGAGACCACCCAGCTGAGCTTGGCAGCTCACGATGGGCTCAATTAAGGCAATGTTGACACATGGTTTCGAATTGCATGGCATGGGCTTAACCCAACATGCATACTAGTTCGTGGGCAAGGCTGACTGCTGAATTGTGAGCACATGGCTGCTCAATGCATGTAACCAGGAGGATGTGGGCAGTTTGTTGTGCATGACTTAGTCAAATCAGCTGCTGAGTATAACCTAGTCTGAGGGAGGCAATTATGAGCGTTCTTAGCCATATTCTGGAGCATCAGGTGCTGAAATGGTAGAACTGTCTTTCAGGTGTCGCACAGATATGCAGCCTTTCTGACCAAATTTGCTAAGGAATAGGCAGACTATTGGAATAGTCCCTTGGCAGATAGGGGTGTCATCTGTCATACTCTTGTATAAATAGGGGGTACTTGGACATTCTGTAGAGGTAGAGAGTTCTTACTTATATAGCTTCAATATAAAGTTTGGGAGNCCCCCCCCCCAGACGCACCAACAGTGAAAATGATAAGGGTACAGCTGGATGACAACAAAAATCTTATAGGTGGCAAAGAGTCATGTTCAAGGCGCAAAATTCGTAACCAGCCAAGATCCTCTCCTAAGATCAAGGAGAGTTTCTCAAAAAACTAGCAAGGATCTTGGTGCAGATCTCGCAGAATTAGGGACAACCCTATAAATACTATGTAACGGCACCTAGAGGGAGAGAAAACCCTAGTAACATATATTCTATCCTGTAAACCTTCTGAATGATCAATAAAGAAAAAAAGAACAAGAACCTGCATTGAAGAGTGGATTAGCTGAGCTCCAGAGCTGGTGAACTACTATACTTTCACTCCGTCAATCTCCCGATTTTCCTCAATGCCAATCCTTGTTCTTTCAAGCCTAGTAGCTCAGATCTTGATAGTCATATACTGATTATCTCGGTTGTTCAAAATCACAAAGTTGCACCAAATTTANGGTAGCCTCAAAAGTGAAAAACGAGTAGTTACCTAGTGACACCAAGCCTTACACACTGGATCATTACATTATAATGCCACCCAAAATGCGATGAGTTTAGTTTAAAACATCTTTAAAATTCAAAAATTGTGGACTAATGTGGAGAAGAAACTGATCTCTTTTCCTTATCGAAATTAGTTGGTAAATAAGATTTGTGGAGGATTTTAACCAACCAATTTTTTTCTTCCTTCAATCTTGCGATTCCATTGCATATTTAATAGAAATATGGTGGCAGTTGAGTTTTTAAACTTCTTTCATTTTCGGCGATTGCTTGACTCTTTTTTTTTTTTTTTTACGTAAGGACAAAACATACCTTTTCCGTCTAAGATAGACTTAAAAACAAAATATTTTCGCATAGTACTTTTTGACAAATAAGTATGAAAAGGTGTACCAACTTCAAAAAAACCAAAAAAAAAAAAATTTTGTATAAGGGCCTCTACTTCTAGCAAGACCAATTTAAACAAAGCCCAGAGCTTCGGCCCAGTTCATTATTAACAATCTCAACGAAACAGTTTAGACCCAGACCCGAGTTAGCCCAGCCCAAAATTTACTATCCGTAGTTTAGTCACCTTTTAGGTTGAATTAGTTGGCCCAAATCTAACCAATCTGTATGTACATGTTGTACCAAATTGTTGAAAGTGGTTGGACCACATTTTATGTGGAATTGAAAAGTTGCACGATTTGGATTTGTTTTCATACGGTGTTATTCTTCTTCCAAGTAATGTTATTAGAAGTGAAAAAATTGGGATTAGTTACTGACATAATGATATAACATTGAATTAGTTTAATAATATTGTTTTAAGGGTAATTTTATCACCTAATACATCATTATGTCAACAAATTAAATTAATTTTTTATATCCCAATAACATATATGTTATTTTCCACTTCTTAGCTTTCTATATATTTGTGTGGTGTTAATTGCCTATTGCTTTTGCATGATTTTATACCCTTGCATTATTCATAGAATCGGAAAAAAGAATACAACAATTAAAAGAAAGTTCTTTTTTTTTTTTTTTAAAAAAAAGCATCAAATTAATTCTCAAAATGCCTTGTAATATTTTCTAAATATGATGACTATTAAGCATATAATTAATCATGTGTCTTTCAACTCAGTTAAATCCACGAAATTTCTATACAAGTGTCATGAATAGCATCACATTAATTTCACTCTACACTTTTCTTCGATATATATGTGCCAAATAACCCTTGATAAAATATGAGTAGGGCCAAACCATCACTTGTAGGACCCACCAGAGGCGGAGTCAAGAAGGTATTTAGTTTTCTTTTTTGGGAAGGGAAGGAAAAAGGGAGAAGAACTCGAACCCTTAACCTTAAGAAGACAAAATCTTTACAAAATATGAAGTACTTTTTGACTAAAGACCCATTGAATAAGGAAGAAATCTAGTTTAAGGTGAAAACTTCAAATCTAAAATTTAATTAATATGTTTTAATCGATAACAATATAATAATAAATTTATATTTATTTAAATAGAAGTCAACCGTTAAAAATTAAAAATTAATTGTAGGCAACTTACAATTAATTTTACGTTTAAATTAAAATCAAAAACAAAGAAAAAAAATTATATCCAAAAATATATCAATCTCAAAAAAATTTATCACAATAAAATACACTAAACAAGAAATTAAAGAGTGCTTGCAGCTCATAGCTTAGGGAGAAAGAAAAAATAGTTAGACAAGAATCATAAATAAAAAGACGATGAAAAATAACAAAAAAGGTGGAAATAACTCATGTGAGACTTGCACAATCACCAATTGCGTATTCTTATCTCTAGCTTTCTCAATCACTTCTTTGTTTTCATTTTATGTGAGTAATCTCGTAAGATTACTGTGTTTATATGATGAATTTTTTAAAGTTCAAATGTTTTTTTTTTTGGTAAGTTATACTGGCACCTCTTGTTATTTTTGACTTTTTGAATGCACCCCCCCCGTTGTTTACACAATTACACTGACATCTCTTATCATTGTAATCACTAAAACGATATTGACTGATATCATAAAGTTACAATTTTGCCCTCTCATATTTTATATTTTGCCTTTTTAGTTAGAAGACCTTTGTTTATTCTACTAAGTTTCTCACTTTATTCTATTCAAATTATTCTACTCAGTTTCTCACCACATATTTCACCAAAGACAAAAGCAACCCATATCAAAACATGAAGCTTCGGAAGAGATTCAGAGAATAAGAGCTTTTGTGTCTTAAAGTTTTGGATCTTCAAGTGTTGAAAAATAAGATTTGAATCCAAACTCCATCTTCGGTGTTCGATCGCGTCATTTGGGTAGAGAGCAAACAATGAGGTAATAGTCATTGTAAAGTATTTGTTGTTTAATGGAGGGTTAACAAGATGGATCATGTTTGTATGAGTTCCTGATATTATTTAGTGCATGCATGTAGAAATCCAAACAATGTTTCAAAAGTTTTGGTATTGCGGTGCAAACCTATATTTTCGGTTCAAATGTTCAATTAAGTTATTACTTTAAAGGGTTTCCATGTTAATTTATGGCCTAAAATTATTGAGTTTTTGTCGTTGAAATTATAGTTTGAAATTTCACGGTTTCTGAAAATCAATGTTCATGTTTTCTTTGTTTTTTTTTTTTTTCAGTTTCCTTTAAATATAGTTGTATACCTTGATAGATGGTTAACCCAAATGCAAATAAAATATAACTTACTCTATACCTTGCAGCAATCCTTATGTTTATGGGACAAACATTTTATCATCACACTTCATCTATTTGCCCAGTGGATATTCTCGTTGCATAATGGGTTGAACATTGTTTTCTTGATTTCTCTCATCTTATGTAACTCCAGTACCTAAACTACATTTATTCTATTATGAGGTTATTGTTAGAATTCTAACCCATGATATTCAGAATAATTTTTAAGTATGAGCTCAGGCGTTGAGGTCAGATAAGCAGGTTAGACCAAGAGGTCAGGAAAGGCACGCAGAGCTCAGAGCTGGATCTCCCCCCCCCCCAGACGCACCAACAGTGAAAATGATAAGGGTACAGCTGGATGACAACAAAAATCTTATAGGTGGCAAAGAGTCATGTTCAAGGCGCAAAATTCGTAACCAGCCAAGATCCTCTCCTAAGATCAAGGAGAGTTTCTCAAAAAACTAGCAAGGATCTTGGTGCAGATCTCGCAGAATTAGGGACAACCCTATAAATACTATGTAACGGCACCTAGAGGGAGAGAAAACCCTAGTAACATATATTCTATCCTGTAAACCTTCTGAATGATCAATAAAGAAAAAAAGAACAAGAACCTGCATTGAAGAGTGGATTAGCTGAGCTCCAGAGCTGGTGAACTACTATACTTTCACTCCGTCAATCTCCCGATTTTCCTCAATGCCAATCCTTGTTCTTTCAAGCCTAGTAGCTCAGATCTTGATAGTCATATACTGATTATCTCGGTTGTTCAAAATCACAAAGTTGCACCAAATTTACGTTGATTTACACCATCGGTTTGGTGCCGTCTGTGAAAAACGATTGTTCCTGTTACAAATACTCTGATCTTTCAATAACTGATGGTCTCAACTCGTAACATGAGCAGAAGCCAAACCAATCTACCACGAATGTAAGAACAACAAGAAGCCGCCAATGACAGATAGCCTGAGAATGTCCTAGAGACAAATCCCCCCGTGGGGAATCCCCACACAAATAATAAGTTGGAGGCCCTTCGCCTAGTTAATCAACGCCTAATACAGCAGAATAAAAAGCTCCTAAAGCTCTTGCAACGCCCTCAGGAGGTGCGACCGGCCCAAGAAGGCCAGAATAACCCCCTCATAAAGAGTAACAACACCTCGATCCCCTCAGAGAAGTTAATGAAGGAGGAAAAAAAAGTCAGACCTGGGGACAGGATCCTCATCCACCCCCAAGGAACGGACACAATGAAGAGTTACAAAGTCAAAATATTGGGGGTGAAAGGAATGATTTTCTCCCTTATCAACAGGAGTGAAGAGAGCAGTACTGGGAGCAGCGCTTTAATGACATCCAGTAAGAGCTCAGCCATATGAAGGAAGCTGTGAAGAGCAAGGCTCCATTTACAATGGATGCCCTGGTGCAACAGACCGAGTCATCATTCACCACAGGCGTGTTGCATTTTTCCCTTCCCCCAAAGTTCAGGATGCCGCAGATAGAAGCTTTTGATGGGATAAAGGACCCTGTGGACCACCTAAATACTTACAAGAACCAGATGGATCTCCATGGATACCAAGACCCAGTGCGCTGTAGAGCCTTCGCCATCACGTTAAAAGGGTCAGCCCTGACATGGTTTAATAGGCTCCCCTCAGCATCGATCTCCTCCTTTAAAGAGCTTTCTATATCATTCGCATCTCACTTCAGAGGAGTTCAGATATACAGAAAGTCGAGCTACCACGTATTGAACGTAAAACAAGGACCCCAAGAGAACCTCAGGTCTTATATCCAGCGGTTCAACTCAAAATCCCTGAAAATGGATGTCCCAAATGAGAAGTTTATCATTACAACGTTTATAGTTAGTTTAGGCATGCAATCCAAAGACCTGATGTTTTCTACTTTAAAGAGCACTCAGGCAAGTATGACTTAGGTATTGGCTAAGGCAGAAAAATACATAAACGGTGAGGAAGCTCTTCTCTCAAAGGTGGGGAGCTCATCTACTCAAAAAGACAAAGTGAAAGAAGAAAAGAAAAGGGGCCGAAGTCCCAGAAGAGAAAGAGGGCATGATAGGTCTCCAAGAAGGGACAAAGATCGCTCCCCCAAAAGGAGGGGAGATGTCAGAGATCGCTTAGGTCCGCCACAGCCAGAGTTACAGCCAAGGTATGCACCTCGGCAGCTCCCCCCCTCACTGCAACGATATCTCAAATCTTATATGAGGTGCAGAACGAGAAATTCTTGAGGTGGCCACCTCGGATGAAAGCAAACCCGGTGAAAAGAGATCCTACGAAGTATTGCAAATACCATAGAGATCATGGTCACCACACTGATGATTGTATCCAATTGAAGAAAGAGATTGAGTTCCTGATCCAGTGAGGGCAGTTGCGCCACTATGTAGCTTGGGATAATCAAGACCGAGCCCCTCCACCTCCACCGCCTCAGCAACAAGCTCCTGTGCAGCACCAACAACCCCTAGGGGGAATTAGAGTAATTTCTAGAGGATTCACAGGGGGTGGAGAGTCCAGTTCAGCTCAGAAGGCTCACCTGTAAAGAATCAGAGCTGGCGAAGCGTTAGAAATGCACACTGTGTCCAAGGCACCTCAGCTGAANTAGTTCAACTCAGAAGGCTCACCTGCAAAGAATCAGAGCTGGCGAAGCGTTAAAAATGCACACTCTGTCCAAGGCACCTCAGCTGAACACATCCATCACCTTTTCAGACTCAGACTTGGAAGGCTACCAATACCCCCATGATGACCCATTAGTGGTAAGAGCTGTTGTGTCCAACATAACTGTTTACCGAGTTCTAATTGACAACGGGAGCTCAATAGATATCATATTTGTTTCTGCGTTTGACAAAATGGGCATAGGTAGGGAAAAGTTGGAGCTAGTCAGTGCTCACCTGTTGGGGTTCGCAGGAGAGAGGGTATTGCCCCTGGGTTCAATCCTGCTCCTCCTCATTATGGGAGATCCTCCCTGCCAGGCCACCACCACAGTAAAATTCCTAGTGGTGGATGCCCCTTTTGCATATAATATACTTCTCGGGAGGCCCTCTCTCAATGCGATGAAGGCAATCCCCTCTACCTATCACTTGGTTACGAAATTTCTTACAAAAAATGGAGTTGGAGTGATCCAAGAAGACCAACGAGTAGCAAGGGAGTGCTACATGACCTCGATGAAGCAGAAAGAAGTCGAGAATGTCCAGCTAGATGAGGTAGATATATGGGACGAACTGGACACTATGCAAACGCCATCAGAAGAGCTAGAGTCTGTTTAGCTTAATAAGGAGCTAGAACACCTTGTTTACGTCAGGTCTAAGCTAAGCAAGGAAATAAAAGACCTTCTCATACAATTCCTAAAAGAGAATAAGGGAGTATTCACTTAGAAGCAAGAAGACATGGAAGGAATCGACCCTTCGGTGATCACACACAAGCTAAGTGTGAATCCCACCTGCAGACCAGTTAAGCAAAAACAAAGAATTTTTGCCCCAGAACGCCATAAGGTAATCAATCAGGAGGTCAGCAAACTTCTCCATGCCAAAGCCCTTAGGGAAGTCGACTACCCTACCTGGCTAGCCAATTTGGTTCTTATTAAGAAGACTAACGGCAAGTGGCGACTCTGCATTGACTTCACTGATCTCAATCGAGCATGCCCCAAGAACAACTTTCCTTTACCTCAGATCGACCTAATAGTGGATACCACAGCAGGATATGAACTACTCAGTTTCATTGACGCTTTCTCAAGATATAATTAGATTAGAATGGATCCAGCCGACGAAGAGAATACCTCCTTTATAACTAAGCAGGGAACGTACTGTTATCAGGTCATGCCTTTTGGGCTAAAAAATACAGGAGCCACCTACTAGCGTCTAGTGAATCGGATGTTCCAAGGGAAAATTAGAACATCCATGGAGGTCTACATCAACGATATATTGGTGAAATCACTAAAGGCAGAGCTCCACATTGCACATCTAGCAGAATTGTTCCAGGTCCTTAAGGAATACAAGATGAAACTCAACCCTACAAAATGTGCCTTCGGAGTATTTGCAGGAAAATTTTTGGGCTTCATAATCAACAGTAGAGGAATTGAGGCCAACCCTGAAAAGGTAAAGGTAGTCTTAGATATGCAACCACCTTCTAATGTAAGGGAGATTCAACGCTTAATAGGAAGAATAGCTGCCTTGAGTCATTTTGTCTCTAGATCGAGCGACGAGTGTCAGCCCTTTTTTCAAATCTTAAAAAAAGCGTTTTTAGTGGGATACTCGGTGTGAAGAAGCATTCAAAGCTTTGAAGGCCTACCTGAGCTCCCATCCCGTTCTGGTGAGCCCATTGGTGGGAAAAGTGCTAACTTTCTATCTAGTTGTTTTAGATTTCTCAACTAGTGTAGCGCTAGTAAGGGAGCAAGATAGGTCTCAGCAACTAGTTTACTACTGCAACAGAGCTCTGAGGGGGGCAGAGGAGAGGTATCCAAAAATGGAAAAGCTTGCCTTAGCGTTGGTAACTATGGCCAAAAGACTTAGACCATATTTTCAGGCTCATACTATCAAGGTCCCAATAGAACAGCCAATGAAACAAGTGCTGCATAAACCAGAGTCTTCGGGGAGGCTGATAAAGTGGGTCATAGAGCTCAACGAGTTTGACATCAGATTTAAGCCTAGAACTGCGATCAAATGACAAATTCTAGCAGATTTCATCGTGGAGTTCACAACACCAGCACCTATGGAAGCAACACAGCTAGTGTCTGACCTCCCTACATGGAAACTTTTTGTAGATGGAGCTGTCAATGCTCAAGGAAGCAGTGCAGGTCTGATACTGACCTCTCAAGATGGAATAGACGTCGAATACACCCTCAGATTTGGGTTTAAAGCTTCAACGAGACAAAGTATGAAGCTGTCATTGCCATACTTAATCTTGCTCACTTGATGAAGGTAGAACAGTTGGAGATCTGCAGTGATTCCCAGTTGGTAGTAAAACAAATAGAGGAGACTTATGAANACAATGAGACAAAGTATGAAGCTGTCATTGCCAAACTTAATCTTGCTCACTTGATGAAGGTAGAACAGTTGGAGATCTGTAGTGATTCCCAGTTGGTAGTAAAACAAATAGAGGAGACTTATGAAGCTAAAGGCGAGAAAATGGTCATTTACCTCAAAAAGGTACAAGAGTTGATCAAGTTTGTGCAAGTTAATATTAGACATGTCCCAAGAGTTGAGAACTCACGAGCAGATGCATTGGCAAGATTAGCAACAGCTTCACAGGAAAGATTGGATAGGCTAATTCCAGTGGAACACCTAGCAGAACCATCCGTATGTATTGAGGATGAACAAGTACTACCTGTGCAAGCCCTACCGAGATGGATGGACCCCATCCTAGGGTATCTTCAACATGGAAATTTGCCAGAAGATCCCAAANCAGGAAAGATTGGATAGGCTAATTCCAGTGGAACACCTAGCAGAACCGTCCGTATGTATTGAGGATGAACAAGTACTACCTGTGCAAGCCCTACCGAGCTGGATGGACCCCATCCTAGGGTATCTTCAACATGGAAATTTGCCAGAAGATCCCAAAGAAGCTACAAAACTAAGAACCAGGTCAGCCATGTTTTCTATCTTGCAGGAAAACTTGTACAAGCGAGGTTTCTCAGCATCTCTTCTCAAATGCGTTGGGGGTGAAGACGTCAATTACATACTTAGAGAAGTCCATGAGGGAGTATGTGGAAACCACATCGGAGGTTGGGCTTTGGTAGGAAAGACGTGAAGGCAGGGATATTATTGGCCTACAATGCTCAAGAATGCTACAGATTTGGTCAAAAGATGCAAGATCNAAACCACATCGGAGGTTGGGCTTTGGTAGGAAAGACGTGAAGGCAGGGATATTATTGGCCTACAATGCTCAAGAATGCTACAGATTTGGTCANGAACCACATCGGAGCTTGGGCTTTGGCAGGAAAGGCGTGAAGGCAGGGATATTATTGGCCTACAATGCTCAAGAATGCTACAGATTTGGTCAAAAGATGCAAGATCTGCCAAGTACATGCCAACATCCCCTATTGTCCACCAGAGCTCTTAACCTCGGTGATTAGCCCATGGCCCTTCCAGCAATGGGGTTTGGACATACTGGGACCCCTTCCTACCAGTATAGGACAGTGCAAGTTCGCCATCATCGGGGTAGACTACTTCACCAAATAGGCAGAAGTGGAACCTTTGGCAACAATTACTGAACAAAAAGTCTAGAGCTTTACCTGGAAATCTATAATTTGCAGGTTTGGTATTCCTAAGGCAATTGTCTTTGACAACGGGAAGCAATTCGACAATCCAAAGTTCAAAAACTTCTGTGTTGAGCTCGGAATTAAGAATTACTTCTCAGCTCCAGCTTATCCACAACCTAACGAGCAAGCAGAGGTCACCATTAGGACCATAAAAGCGACTCTAAAGACCAAGCTTGAAGATCTGAAGGGTAAATGGATGGAACACCTCCCAAAATTGTTATCGGCCTAAAGAACAACTACCAGGTTAGCTACTCAAGAAACACCGTTTGCCTTGGCCTTCGAAACTGAAGTAGTGGCGCCTGTCGAGATTAGGCTTCCATCCCCCAGGACTGAGTCCCTTTTATNATTTGCTTTGGCCTTCGAAACTGAAGCAGTGGCGCCTGTCGAGATTAGGCTTCCATCCCCCAGGACTGAGTCCCTTCTATTGAGCTTGGATCTCTTAGAAGAGAAAAGAGAGGCAGCTCTGCATCGTATCAGGATTTAATAGAGAAAAACGGTTAGGTACTACGATAGAAAGGTCAGACACAAGAGCTTCAAGGTAGGTGACCTAGTACTTAGAAAATTATTGTTAGCAAGAAAGGACCCCACTCACGGGAAGTTGGGACCTAATTGGAAAGGTCCCTATATCATCTCGCGGGTAGTCANGTTTGCCTTGGCCTTCGAAACTGAAGTAGTGGCGCCTGTCGAGATTAGGCTTCCATCCCCCAGGACTGAGTCCCTTTTATTGAGCTTGGATCTCTTAGAAGAGAAAAGAGAGGCGGCTCTGCATCGTATCAAGATTTAATAGAGAAAAACGGTCAGGTACTACGATAGAAAGGTCAGACACAAGAGCTTCAAGGTAGGTGACCTAGTACTTNTTTAATAGAGAAAAACGGTTAGGTACTACGATAGAAAGGTCAGACACAAGAGCTTCAAGGTAGGTGACCTAGTACTTAGAAAATTATTGTTAGCAAGAAAGGACCCCACTCACGGGAAGTTGGGACCTAATTGGAAAGGTCCCTATATCATCTCGCGGGTAGTCAGACCAGAGAACTATGAGCTACAAATGGAGGAAAGGAAAATCCTACCCCACTTTTGGAATGCAGAACATCTTGAGAAATTTTTTCAGTAAGCTAATTTTGTAATTTGATCATTCTTAATAAAACCGCAAGTCTTTCATTCATCCCTATGAGATTGCATAAAAAGAGTTGAATAGCTCACAATGAACTTTTCAGTTCATAAAAAGAGCTCAATAGCTCGCGATGAACTCTTCAGTTCATAAAAAAAGCTCAGTAGCTCGCGATAAACTCTTTAGTTCATAGAAGGAGTTCAATAGCTTACGATGAACTCTTCAGTTCATAAAAAGATCTCAATAGCTCACGATGAACTCTTTAGCTCATAAAGAGAGCTCAATAGCTCACGATGAACTATTTAGTTCATAAAACGAGCCCAATAGCTCATGATGAACTCTCTAGTTCATAAAAGTGAGTTCAATAGCTCACGAAAATGAGCTTGTAGCTCGAGGGTAGAAGCATACGACAAAATTCAAAGCAAAATCACAAGCTCACCAATCGACAGAGGAGAATTTAACCATCAGAAAAAGCAAAAGCTCAAAAATTAAGTAGCAATAAAATAAAGGAAGCAAAAAAATTACAAGAAACATTCCCAGTTCTTAATCTCCCTTGAGGCATCTCTGGAGCTAAGCAACTTCTTCCTTTAGGCGGACGTTTTCATCTTTTAGTTTGTCCCTCTCCTTCTGTGCTTCTGTTAGAAGATTCATAAGTTTTTGCCCAGATGAAGAGAACATAATTGTTGCCAGTGAAGATCCAGATGAAGATGAAGAGTCACTATCAGGGCCGCTCCTCTTGCGCTTCCTAGAGGATGTACCAACAGCCTCATCCTCATCAGATTTGGAAGGATATGAACCAGTAAAATCTGGGTAAGAAACAAAATCCATAGTAGCTCCTGCAGCACTGAATAGAAACAGGTTGTCTGGTGTCATTAGCTCAGAGTAGGGCATAGGCTCAACATTGATCATCTGTTCAATTTGCATCTCCTCCAATAAGTCCAATTTAGGGGGCCTACCAACCAAAGCAAAACTTTCGATTAGGAAATGACATTAGGAGACCTGAACAAGAAAAGATAGTCAAGATATTTACCAGGGTAAGAATAGCTCTTCCAGGACCTAGGAACCCTGCATTCTCTATAATGCAGCTCAACGGATCTCCAAGAGTCACCAGAAACATAAAAGTAGCAGTGAGTCCACCACTCACGAGGAGAAGGAAGGTCAAGCACTAGACGACGAAGCTTGAAATGCCTCTATCGAAAACAGATAAAACATGGGACCTTGTCCTCTTCAGGTCAAAAAAGTAAAAGAATTCTCCTATAGTGGGAAACTTGCCATCACCCCGTAAAAGCGCCAGAACAGGAAGAAGCTAATCATGGTGGCCCATCCCTTGGGAGAGAGACGAGAGGGACACAAATCGTAATAAGCCAAGATGTAACCAACGACGGGGTGAATGGATAGACACAACCCCATTTCCAAAGCTCCTTCAAAGAAACACGTCTTCCCTCAAGGAAGATAATTGTAGGGCTCATTAGAATATGGGGCCCGAAGATTCAATTCCATGTCAAGAAAGAAGTTCTTCTTTATCCCATCTAAATCTAAGGATGATATTGACAAAGGAACTAAGTAGCGGGTCTGCCACCCCCACTCAATTCCAAAAGAGCTTCGTTCTCTGAACAGGGGCAAAATTGGGATAGCCATTGAGAGATTTAGAGAAGGTAAAGAAGAAGAAGAAGAATGATAAACCTTCAAGAATCAAAAAGAGACTCCGAGAATAAGGAAGATCTAAGAAGATATTGCAAAACCGT
>CAUOFW020001325.1:65360-90871 GCA_963454935.2 Ilex paraguariensis
AACAGCCTCATCCTCATCAGATTTGGAAGGATATGAACCAGTAAAATCTGGGTAAGAAACAAAATCCATAGTAGCTCCTGCAGCACTGAATAGAAACAGGTTGTCTGGTGTCATTAGCTCAGAGTAGGGCATAGGCTCAACATTGATCATCTGTTCAATTTGCATCTCCTCCAATAAGTCCAATTTAGGGGGCCTACCAACCAAAGCAAAACTTTCGATTAGGAAATGACATTAGGAGACCTGAACAAGAAAAGATAGTCAAGATATTTACCAGGGTAAGAATAGCTCTTCCAGGACCTAGGAACCCTGCATTCTCTATAATGCAGCTCAACGGATCTCCAAGAGTCACCAGAAACATAAAAGTAGCAGTGAGTCCACCACTCACGAGGAGAAGGAAGGTCAAGCACTAGACGACGAAGCTTGAAATGCCTCTATCGAAAACAGATAAAACATGGGACCTTGTCCTCTTCAGGTCAAAAAAGTAAAAGAATTCTCCTATAGTGGGAAACTTGCCATCACCCCGTAAAAGCGCCAGAACAGGAAGAAGCTAATCATGGTGGCCCATCCCTTGGGAGAGAGACGAGAGGGACACAAATCGTAATAAGCCAAGATGTAACCAACGACGGGGTGAATGGATAGACACAACCCCATTTCCAAAGCTCCTTCAAAGAAACACGTCTTCCCTCAAGGAAGATAATTGTAGGGCTCATTAGAATATGGGGCCCGAAGATTCAATTCCATGTCAAGAAAGAAGTTCTTCTTTATCCCATCTAAATCTAAGGATGATATTGACAAAGGAACTAAGTAGCGGGTCTGCCACCCCCACTCAATTCCAAAAGAGCTTCGTTCTCTGAACAGGGGCAAAATTGGGATAGCCATTGAGAGATTTAGAGAAGGTAAAGAAGAAGAAGAAGAATGATAAACCTTCAAGAATCAAAAAGAGACTCCGAGAATAAGGAAGATCTAAGAAGATATTGCAAAACCGTTGGGCCACCAATCTTTAAGCAATCAAAGAGTACACAAGAACCAAAGTCGGCGGACCTTTGGGTTTTCCAATTTAAGAAGATGGTTACACTTTTTGAAAAGCAGTTGGGGAAACACGTAAAAAAAAAACCTCGATTGGATGATTCACACAAGGTCAACATCCAGAAGAGCTCGGACCCAATAGTTTCAACATTTCCTTGATACTCCTCATCCATCTCAAGCACTAGTAGCCCTCGACAATCCAACAAAAGTCCAGTACAATAAGCTGCAGCATAACTTGGGAGCTTAACTCTGAGTTCGTAACAGAACTCGACAATCCTGGTAGACCTTTTGAGCTCTCAGCTTCTCAGATGTCTATAGGTTGAGCTTAGCTCGTATGGCTGCATGGACATTCCAAGGCAGCCCCCTACTTCTCAGATATCTATGGGCTCAAAACCAGCCCGTATGGCTGCATGGACCTCGCGAAACATCTCCATAAGGCCAGCTAATTTACATCCCTCTTTGGTATACTGGCTAAAATGGGACTGGTATTTATTGAACTCATCCCCCATCAAAGCTCCCATGGATGCACTTCTGATGGACCTTAGCATCAAATTACTAACTCTCTCCGCCAAATCCAACAAACACAAGTATGGAAATCTCCAAAGGTCATACCTCAGTTCCCTTCCTTTGAAAGGAGCTTAGTGAGCCAGTAGCTCGTTTAGGCTTGCATTTTCAACAGATTTGCTTTAAGAAGAACTCAGTACTCCTCAAAGCAAGAGGGGCAAGGAAAGGATATAAAGTAAAACAACACAACTCAAAGGCCAAAGCTAATAGATCAGCGTTATAAATATAATACAGAGAAAAGAAGCTATGAATCGATGGTGCTTTTCAAAATAGAAAAGAGTTACAAATTTTCCTCGTTTTAAGTCGCATTTTAAAGTTATGAGTCAGAATGAGCTTAGAGTTATAAATTTTCCTCATTTTAAGAGCCCTAAGTTTCTAAAGAGAGAGTAGTTGGGGGACTTTGTAGTTTAATAGTAGAATTCCTAGCAGCAGGAGCAGGAGGGGAGCTTGGAAGCTCTGCAAAAGAAGTAGTTGGAAAATCCTCCATTGAAGGCTCTAAGAGAGAAGGTGCTGGAAGCTTGAAAATCAGAGTTTCTGCGGCAGGGACATCAGCCTCTGTTGATGGTGAGTTCAGGGCTAGAGCTTAGGAGACGAGATCGGTAGAGAAAGGGGCAACCTCAGAAGCAAGAGAAGACATGGTGCTAACCTCAGGGTCGGTTGCCTCAGTCTTCTCCTTAGTGGGGGAATCAAAATTGAAATCTTGTCTAGGCTAGATCTCTTTAGCTCTGTCTTTAAAGGTAAGCCACCCGGAAGCCCACTGAGTAGTGACGTTGTCAGCTAGCTTGGCAATCAGGTTGTCTTTCTCCTTACCTGCTGCCTCTCCACCTCGAGCTCATTTCGAAGAGCATCATTCATCTCAACAATGAGGTCATATTCCCTCTTCATATTTCTGTAAGAGCTCGAAGCTTCAAGGGACTCCTGACTGACTTTAAGTCATTCATCTGTTTTCTACCTAAGCTCCCCAAATATTTTCCTGAGCTCCTCCTTAGTCTTTTTGGCCTCTTCCTTGTAACTTCTACCCTTACCCTCAATCCTCTCCTTCTTGGCTTTCAAGTACCTATTTAGGGAAGTCTATCTCTCCATTTGCTCTTGCAAATCCTGGACTTGGGCCTTGAGGTCGCTGTTTTTAAAGGATAACTCTACGACCTTAAGCTCAAAAGCTATGGAAGATGGAACAGAACCTTTCATAGCCTAGATCCTTTTTAGCAACCCGCTAATGGGGATGGCCATCTGAGAGCAAACATAACCCAAGAGAAGCTTAGGTCAGAACGATCAAATATTATAGCAAAGCTTACGAAAGTAGCGGCAAAGAGGGTAGTAAATAACGAACTCCCAAGTGGCATAGTCGAAGCCCGCTGAATGTCAGACTCTAGGAGAATGGAAGCAATGACCTCTACAGTTCGCTTTACGTTATCAATCAGAGAGCTCGAGCTTGCCTTAACACTCACCTCTTTTTCACTCTTACAGATCTTTGAATGTTTTAGAGATGGTCCCTCAATGGGACAAGGGGGAATGGTTCCCGGTAGGATGCGAGAAACCATCTCCAAAGCTCTCTCAACCTCTACTGAAGAGGGAGAGGTTGGGATCAAACCTTGCTTAGGAGCCCCACCAGAAGGAAACAACCTTGTCTCCTGAGAGAGAGAGGTCTGTGCAGCCTTTGGGGAGTTCGAGGAGGGTAGGGGCCCCACTTGGGTCAATTGAGGTGAAGTAGGGGGCACCTCTAGTCTTGGAACTTTGGAGGCTGAGACACTCCTTGACCCGGCCTCAGCCTTGCATTTGCTTCCACTCTGATTCTTCCTCATCAAAGCTAGTTTGGCATTTCGATCCTTCGCGGAGGGCTCCATTGAGGAAGAACCTAGAAATTCAAGAAAGAACCAACATAAGAAAGGAGGAAAATGGAGGAGGCAAAGGTAAAAGAGCAAAGACAAAGGTGGAAAGGAGCATCACCTGCTACCTCCTTAACTCTAACAATGGAGAATGGGATTGGGGCTTCTACTGTTAACTCTGGAAGGCTGAATCCTTCCCTTACTAAAACCCAAGGCTTGATGAGTTCAGAATATTTTTCTGGGTCACACTTCTCCAACCTTAGCAGCACCTATTCGTCCTCAGCACTGAGCTCAGGTCGAACACCTGAAAAATAATATAAGGCAGGACAAGGTCAGGAAGGGTCTCCAAATCCGAGCTTGGTTAGTTTGAGCAAGGACTTACCTAAGTTATCAAGGGCAGACCAGGATCTAGGGATTGGGAGAGTATCTGTCTTATCAGTAGAATTATACTCCTAATGTTCTCCCCACACGAAGAAGNAACGTAAGAAATGAGAAAAAGGGAGGAGGCAAAGGTAAAAGAGCAAAGGCAAAGGTGGAAAGGAGTGTCACCTGTTGCATCCTCAGCTCTAACAATGGAGAGTGAGATTGGGGCTTCTACTGTTACCTCTGGAAGGCTGAACCCTTCCCTTACTAGAACTCAAGGCTTGATGAGTTCAGAATATTTTTTTTGGTTACACTTCGCCAACCTCAGTAGCGCCTATTCGTCCTCAGCACTGAGCTTAGGTCGAACACCTAAAAAACAATATTAGGCAGGACAAGGTCAGGGAGGGTCTCCAAATTCGAGTTTGGTTAATTTGAGCAAGGACTTACCCAAGTTATCGGGGGGCAGACCAGGCTCTAGGGATTAGGAGAGTATCTATCTTATCAATCGGATTGTACTCCCAGTGTTCTCCTCACATGAAGAAAAAAAGTTTTCTCGAGCTCTTGTGGGAGCTCGGGAGGTCAGAAATAATCTGTTTAGCTTTTACCCGTTTAGAAACATACAAGAAACCATCAGTGGGGGTATACTTAACATTGAAAAGCTCCATTTGTAAGGAGACAGTGGGAACACTGAGCTTTTGTCGCTTGAAGAAAATAAGGAGGCCCACTAGGACACCCCAGAAGTTAGGAGACAGCTGAGCAAGACAGACGTTGAAATGTTGTAGAACACTCTTGATAAAAGGGTGTAAGGAAAAATGCAGACCATATTTCAAAGGTAGCAATAAAGAAGCAAACCTTCTTATGGACCTGGGAGACATATGGGATAAATTTATCTGGGCACCAGAACTAAACTCCTAGGGGCAAACCGTAGCGAGCACTGAGGACCTTCATAAGAGATAGGCAAACCTCACTGGGGCCTGCGAGCTCTGCAACTCTAAAAGTGGCCCCTGCGCCCACGGCACTACCTAAGACGCCAACTCCACTCACCTTAGTCTTGCCCTTACTAGAATTTTTGGGCACAAGGGAGGCTGATATGGGAGTTTCCTCAACATTTCCCTCGGCTTAAACAGAATCAACACCAGATAACTTATCGATTTCCTCACCTACCTTGCCTGAATCGGAGTTGTCCTCAGCAGTCCTATCCCCTAGGAGGGAGACAGAGGACGGGGTAGCTTCAGAAGAGGCAAACATGGTGGGACAAGAAAAAAGGAGCCTAAAGGTGCGATAAGGATGAGGAATATTTGCGACACACTCCCTGAGGGTTTGAGGAACAACACAACAACTCCCAATAAGGAAGACCCTAGCGGTCGAATAAGGGTCTAAGAAAAGGGGAATAAGAGATAGAGATCGACCTCGGTTTCTAAAATAATAGAATTAAAAGGTCAAAAAATACAGAAACCACCTCAAATCTGAGGGATCCAGAACAAAGAGATAAATAGAGGGCAAGAAACATACCTAGGAGAGGAGGAATAGTGGGCCAAAGCCAGAATCGAGGACAAAGAGCAAATCTCATCGAAACCACAGATTGAATCAAGGAAATCGATTTCTCAGCGAAAACCTAGCGGGACCAGCAGAATTGTAAGTTCGAAAGTTGCAGGAAGAAGAAAGGGAGAAGTGTAGAGAGGAAGATCAAAGGATGAAATAAGTCGCTCCCCCTCAATTCGGAGGCATTTAAAGCTAACAGGTACACAGAAGAGAACGTGCACGAGAAACTAGGAAGTGAAATGATTGCCTGAAATCGTCAAAAACCTATTCGCGCACAAATCAAGGTTCGCATATGGAGATCTACCTTAATTAAGCCTCAACTCAGCCCTTACCCAAGTTCACTTGGGTTAAGGGCTGGGGGGGGCAACTGATGATACTCAGAATAATTTCCAAGTATAAGCTCAGATGCAGAGGTCAGATAAGCAAGTCAGGCCAAGAGGTCAGGAAAGGTATGCAGAGCTCAGAGGATCAGAGCTAGATCTCCCCCCAGATGCACCAACAGGGAAAATAATAAAGGGTACAACTGGATGACAACGATAATCTTATAAGTGGCAAAGAGCCATGTTCAATGCGCGAAATTCTTAACCAGCCAAGATCCTCTCCTAAGATCAAGAAGAGTTCCTCGAAAAAATGGCAAGGATCTCAGTGCAGATCCCGCAGAACTAGGGACAGCCCTATAAATACTATGTAACGCCTCCTAGAGGGGGGGAGAATCATAGTAACATAGGCTCTATACTGTAAATCTTCTGAATGATTCGAAAAGAGAATAGGAGCAAAAATTTTCATTGAATAGTGGATTAGCTAAGCTCCCGAGCTCGAGAACCACTATAATTTCATTGTCAATCCCCCAATTTCCCATTGATACGAGTCCTCGCTCTTTTGAGCCTTGTAGCTCAGATCCTAAGAGCCAGATAATCACCATAAATCTGCACCACGTTGATTTACACAATCAACATATGTGGCGGTGTTATAATTTCAGGACTGTGTTCAATCGACTTTAATTACATATTTATAAGTTTTTTGAGTTTACATTCTTAATTCAAAAGTGAAAATGTTTGACATTAGTTTTTATTTTTTCCACAACTTACTCGTTATAAGATAAATTAAAAGCTAATATTATAAGAATTTATTGCCTAACTGAATGGAGATCAATGGATGACTGATAAGCTAATTACATATTGTTTGGAGTATTTTGGATCGCGAACGCGTCAAAGTTTGCATGGACTTAAGAATTTCAAACACTTACGATCTTTACATGTTCGATGTGAGGTTTTGAAATCGTGACTTTTTAAGCAATTAAAACGAAGTATAAGACTACTTGTAGATTCTTTTATTTGCCTTGTAGATCAAGGACTTAAACTATTCCCTCTAGGAGCAAGCTAACACACTAGGAATTGAAAATAAATTGAAATTAGAATGATGAAGTAAACAATAAAAGAGAATCGTTGTATTAACTATTGTACTTGGAATTGAACATAAAAAAGTCAGCGGAATGACAAAGAAAAATAAAAAAACATAAACATAAATGGTGCAAAACAGGGCTTTGGGATGATGTCTATGTGTCTATTGATCATGGGATCCCTTCTTTTTTGTTTGTACCTCTATATTTATAGGTGGTGGCTTCTAACCATTGGAGCCATCTTTTCTAGCCATTAAGCTAGTGTTCATGGCCTCTCTCTCCAATGGTTATAAACATGCGTCAAAACCGTCTGCAATTGACAGCACCATAATGTCACTTCTAACATGCCTTTTCACATTTTGAAATCTTTGGAGACCATTTCTTATAACTACTTTATCTCACTTTAACCTTCTCTAATTCAATTTTGGTCATTGGATCTTATCATGTGTAAACATTACCATTCCAAAATGACGCGGCGTTGTGCTTTCCTTTTGGATTGTCGTTTTGGTTCTTCAAATTTNCACTTACGATCTTTACATGTTCGATGTGAGGTTTTGAAATCGTGACTTTTTAAGCGATTAAAACGAAGTATAAGACTACTTGTAGATTCTTTTATTTGCCTTGTAGATCAAGGACTTAACTATTCGCTCTAGGAGCAAGCTAACAAACTAGGAATTGAAAATAAATTGAAATTAGAATGAACAATGAAGTAAACAATAAAAGAGAATCGTTGTATTAACTATTGTACTTGGAATTGAACATAAAAAAGTCAGCGGAATGACAAAGAAAAATAAAAAAACATAAACATAAATGGTGCAAAACAGGGCTTTGGGATGATGTCTATGTGTCTATTGATCATGGGATCCCTTCTTTTTTGTTTGTACCTCTATATTTATAGGTGGTGGCTTCTAACCATTGGAGCCATCTTTTCTAGCCATTAAGCTAGTGTTCATGGCCTCTCTCTCCAATGGTTATAAACATGCGTCAAAACCGTCTGCAATTGACAACACCATAATGTTACTTCTAACATGCCTTTTCACATTTTGAAATCTTTGGAGACCATTTCTTATAACTGCTTTATCTCACTTTAACCTTCTNACACCATAATGTTACTTCTAACATGCCTTTTCACATTTTGAAATCTTTGGAGACCATTTCTTATAACTGCTTTATCTCACTTTAACCTTCTCTAATTCAATTTTGGTCATTGGATCTTATCATGTGTAAACATTACCATTCTAAAATGACGCGGCGTTGTGCTTTCCTTTTGGATTGTCGTTTTGGTTCTTCAAATTTGAACTGTTGCCATCNAAAATGACGCGGCGTTGTGCTTTCCTTTTGGATTGTCGTTTTGGTTCTTCAAATTTGAACTGTTGCCATCTTAATCCCTCCGCTTAGCTATCGCCTTAGGGTTGGTCATATTTGACGGCGTATGCGACTCAACTTCCACATGTAGACTCTCAACCTTCTTCCATCTTTTCAAATCTGCAGGAAGCGACTAACATGCAATTTGATCCTATCTTTTCATCATTGAGACTATTTGCTTAGCCTTTCTATATATACCATGTCAGACTTAATTTTATATGTTTATGGATTTCCAACCTTCCTTTTTTCATCTGTGGTCTTCTTCTCATACCGTTATCCTTTAAAATGCGATCACTAAAATCCCTGGGAAGGTTAACCATCTAACTTTCATTCTCGACCTCGACACCTCCTCATCAATGATGGGCCTTGGTCATGATTTTATTACATTCCCTTCGTCTGTTATTCGTAAGTAGTATCCTGCTTTTCATGAATGCCTTCCAGTCAGACGAGGTGGACACCCTCAATGGACCCACTAGAGCTCTGGTAGCCTCATTCGTGCATGGAAACCCCCTCTTTGGAATGGATTTCTTGGGTTTTCCGCGTCAAGGCTACCTGTGGCGACTCCTGGGGCATTTATGATGCCATACACTTCAACACCATCTCCATGCCCAGCGACAAACCTTTTCTTTGTTCATCTCTTCTCTTCTAGTTTGTGGCACACAACGCTTTNTCCGCGTCAAGGCTACCTGTGGCGACTCCTGGGGCATTTATGATGCCATACACTTCAACACCATCTCCATGCCCAACGACAAACCTTTTCTTTGTTCATCTCTTCTCTTCTAGTTTGTGGCACACAACGCTTTCCATTTTCGTTGTGGTATGATGGCTTCCATCATCTTGTTGGGATTTAACAACAATTTAAATCCACTAACAAACACACACAATCGAAGAACAAATCAAGAATATAAAGCAATAAGAAATAAGAAATAACAAGACAGATTTTACGTGGTTCGGCAATTTGCCTACGTCCACGAAGCTGCAGGGATTTTACTATTGAAAGAGTTGAATACAGAGAGCGGCTGTACAATCCACCGTATTAACCCTAATCACCAAAACAACGGGTTTTATATGTCCTACGCACTGGGCTATATAACGCTCCATGGACTAAGCCTCAGAAAATTTTCCATTAAAAAATCACACAATATTACTTCGGGTCGGGTCATCATCNCAAGACAGATTTTACGTGGTTCGGCAATTTGCCTACGTCCACGAAGCTGCAGGGATTTTACTATTGAAAGAGTTGAATACAGAGAGCGGTTGTACAATCCACCGTATTAATCCTAATCACCAAAACAACGGGTTTTATATGTCCTACGCACTGGGCTATATAACGCTCCATGGACTAAGTCTCANAAGAGTTGAATACAGAGAGCGGTTGTACAATCCACCGTATTAATCCTAATCACCAAAACAACGGGTTTTATATGTCCTACGCACTGGGCTATATAACGCTCCATGGACTAAGTCTCAGAAAATTTTCCATTAAAAAATCACACAATATTACTTCGGGTCGGGTCATCATCCGGATCACATATACAAACTAGACTCCATAAAAAAACCAACAATTCTCCCACTTGGAGACTAGTTCAAACACCAACATCAAACTGCAATCCTTCCAAAACACAATCTCTCATNATCTATGATATTTTCACTCTCCTCGATGTTCACCCTTTTGGAATCGAGGTTAACACCTTGATTTCTTACTCGGCCAAGACTTATCAATTGTGTGAGACACGGTAAAATAAATAAATATGGGTAATATTATTTTTAGGAGTTCTTCTAAAAAAACTAAAATGATTGTAGAAATTTCAAATCATTTTGGAAACATTAGTCATGGAATTTTATTTTGTCTGTATTGACTTTGGTTGTCAAATTTAGTTTTGGATGCATTTAAACTTGAGAAGGATATCTTGGTAAGTTTCTAAATATTTTTAGACCAAAATAAGACTATCATTGAATCCAAAAGGCCGAGTAAACTTTGAGAGAGGTGATATAGGGTGTATTAAAAGTTTGGAGGTGTTCAGGGTCTTAAACGCATTTTAGCGAGAATTCAAATTTGAAGGAATTTGACACTATCTATTTTAAACATAATTGTGTATCCCAATGTTTGATTGATATAGATAAGACATATTCATTGAGTACTCCAACAGTCATTCGATCACTTGATATTAAGAAAGATCTTTATCGTCCTAAAAATGACACTAAAATACTTATTGGGCTTAAAGTACCATACCTAAGTGAAATAGGTGTTTTGTTATACTTTAACACAATATATTAGGCCTAATATAGTATTTGCAGTTAATTTTTTGACAAGATTTAGTTCTACGCTAATTCGACGATATTGTAATCGCATAAAACACATCCTATATTATCTCCGTGGAACTAGATATTTGGGTTTGTTATATTAAAAAAAAATAGTTAATGGTCTAAATTTAATAGATACACAAATTTTGGATATCACTCTAATCCTCACAATGTTCGTTCACAAACAGGTAGAGAAGGATTTACACTGGGGCAGTGGGGACAACNGGATATCACTCTAATCCTCACAATGTTCGTTCACAAACAGGTAGAGAAGGATTTAAACTAGGGCAGTGGGGACAACTGTCTTAGTGCAATTTTAAAAATTGGCAGTAGGGACAACTACCCCAGTGCAATTTTGAAAAGAGTTTGGGCAATTTTAAAATATTTATAAATTTATAATTTTTTAAAATTTGCTCCTGCATATGTATAAATTTTTTGCTATTTTTATTTTTCAATAACCCAATTCAGATCTAAAATTCTAAAACTTATTTACTGACTTAATAATGTGTTAAGTGATGTGATTTTAAAGAATAAATTCAAGAGTTCTAATTAAAATAATGTTATTTTAATACGTCCACTGTCACGTTAGGTCAATAATTTAGGATAGATTTTTAGACCCAATAACACTATTCCTTTTTGTTGTTCCAAAAAAATAGTTCCAAGGTAGAGCGATGATCTAGTGGTCACTAGTGAGTTCCTGCACAGAATTCGAGAATCAGAAGGACTATGGTGGTCGACCATCCGATGATAAAGTTAGTAAAGGATTTACAAACAAGAATGAAGTATAGCTCGATGTGTTACTTACTTGGGGCTGAGCTACCTCCTTTCTTTTATAGGTCAAATCCCTGTTACCATTGGAGCCTTGAAGTTGTTTTTCAATTTGGGTTGCAAGAAAAGTGGAACCTTCCTCCCTAAGTATCTGTAACTAGTTTGAACTAAAATGGTGAGATATGGGTGAGCAAACCGATGAGTTAGTTTGAATTCTGGAGCTGCTTAATCACACCAAATCCACCTTCACGCGCTTGTCTCGTAATCCCTCCTGGCACGTGCTTGTGCTTGGCACATGTTTTGCGCTAGGACATATTTAGCTCCATCAGTTGTCTCCCAGCTCGGACCAATAGAAAGGTACACTAAGGGTATTGACTTAGAGCCTCTAGGGTTTTTTGTGAGTGAACCTGTTCGNGCGCTAGGACATATTTAGCTCCATCAGTTGTCTCCCAGCTCGGACCAATAGAAAGGTACACTAAGGGTATTGACTTAGAGCCTCTAGGGTTTTTTGTGAGTGAACCTGTTCGTGCTCGTCTTGTCTTTGTGTTTGAATTTTTCCTTTCTCTAGTCGCTAGCAGAGTTAATCGTTCCTTTCCTCCAAATCTATACATCAATCACCATAGCTTTTCGATTATGGCTACTGACTCTGTTGAGATCGTTCCGACTCTTGTGGCCCATGTTGACGCTACTAATGAGGAATACTCTGACTCTATTCAACAATAAGGAAGATGATTCCTACATCAAGCAACTTCAAAACTTCAACTCAGACTACATCCTTCATTATGGTATTCAATTGCAGCTATGGTTAACAAGAAGGCCTCGCATCATCTTCTAGGTAAATCCTATGGGTGCATATGAAAGGATTGATCCCCTTTAAATCTGCTATGGTCCACCCAATAGCTCCTTTATGGGCCTTCAATAATTATAGCAGTCTCGATTCTTGCTCAAGTAGCAAGGACAAACTGATCACAACTGGAAAAGACCATCACTCCCCAAATAAGCATACTTAAAAGTAGAAGGAAGTGACTTCAAATTAGGCTTGGGTGGTTGAACAGTCGATGGTAGAACATGCTTCTCTATAAATGGAAATTTTTCAAACTTAGGCTCCCAAAAACCTTGAACAAAGGCTTCTTCTTCTTGAATAGTTATTTCCACAGACATGATATCCAAGTATTCACCAGCTGACTCTTCTGCTAGTTGCTCCATGATGGTGTCAATGAAATTTACTTGATGTAAATCTCCATCATCCCTGGCCTACCTTCCAATATTTAACACATTTAGCTCCAAAGTCATATTTTCGAATATTAGCTTCATAAATCCATTCCTACAATTAATTAAGGCATTAGAGGTTACAAGAAATGGTCGCCCTAAAATAACAGGGATCTGAGCAGACGGGTTAGCAACAAGACAAATATCAAGAACAATAAAATCAACTGGGAAGTAAATTTTTTTCACTTGGACTAGAACATCCTCCACTATTCCTCGTGGCATCTTTACACTTTTGTCTTCAAGCTAGAGTGTGATGGGTGTCGACTTCATTTCTCCTAATCCAAGCTGCACGTATACAGAATAGAGAAGTAGGTTCACACTTGCACCCAAATCAAAGAGTACTTCTTTCTCCTGCCAAACCCCAATGATGATTGGGATGGTGGAACAATGGGGGTCTTTGTATTTAGGTGGAGTGTTCATCCTTAAGATGGAGTTTACCTACTCTGTGAGGAAAACTCTCTTTTGCACATTAATCTTCCTCTTCATTGTACATAATTCTTTCAAACGAGGAATGTTAATTTTCATTTGCTTAAAAATCTCAAGAATTTTAGATGTATTAGATAACTTAGCAAGCATACGCAATATATAAGGATAAGGAGCAGGGATAAGATAACTATTTTCAGCAACATTAGGTAGCTTAGTCCTTTCTAATTCACCTGAGGTTTCTTTTTCTGTATGCTTAGAGACCTTTGGTGGGATAGTGTTATCTACTTCTTTACCACTCCTAAGAGTAATAATGGACTTTATGTGTTCAATATTCTCAGTGGCCTTAATCATGTGTTAACCCTTGGAATTCTCTTGAGGTTGAGCAAGGAACATGTTTTTCTTCTAGTAGAACTTCTCTGACAAAAGTACTATAAGTTTTTTCTACTGTTATAACATATTTTAACTATCGATAGTACTTCCTTAATGAAAAATTATAAAGTACTGTGAGTTTTGCTATCAGTAGAACTTGAAACACTTATTGGTAGAACTTCTATATAAATCTTCTATAGTTCAAGCTACCAGTAGAAATGACTTACTACCGGTAGAACCTCCAGTCTTCTGTCTTCCTACCAACATAACACCTACTGGTAGAAACCTTGTTTTCCTTCTAAATTACTTCTAGGGCTTGCGACTTCATCTTCACACGANTCTTCCTACCAACATAACACCTACTAGTAGAAACCTTGTTTTCCTTCTAAATTACTTCTAGGGCTTGCGACTTCATCTTCACACGAGCAACTCAAATCCAACTTGTCTCTTGTCATCTTTTTAATACTTAGACTCAATTTTTACATCCAATTTACCTCCAATCACAGAGATCAAGGCTTAACACGCAAACTACACTAAGAAAAGTGAATTAGCAAATTAGCAAACCTAAAGTGAATATGTTAAGCTGAAAAATAATATAATATTAAAGTCTCAACAATAATGTTGCTTGTATTGCACATATAAATGGGGGATTTATTAATGGTGATATAACAAAACATGCATCATCAAAATTCTTCTATACTTATAAATTTCAGTAAAGTCGTGAAATTGACGTAAAGCAAATCAATTAATAATCTTACAGATCTATTCACTAAAGTTTTACTATTATTAACATTCAAAAACTTTGTATATATTATTGTAATGTGTCGAATTTATGACTTGTTCAATTGATTTTTCTTAGAGTAATGCTACACTGACTAAAATTTAGGATCAAATTTGAAGTCCAAATGACATGACAATTGATTATTTAAAATTTTTATTAGGGTCCAAATGACATGACATCAATCAAAGAAACTCAAGTCAACTGTCATGTTATTTGAATTTTAAATTTGATCCCAAATTTTGGTCAATCTAACATTACTGTTTTTCTAAAAGGGGAGAATCTCATAAGGGGAAACATCCACTCCAAGATACATAATGTATTTTTTGTTTTTCCCTTCATTCAGGTTTTATCCCATTAAATTTTACTGACAATAAAACAACATTGGTAAATTTAACACCATCTTAATATAGTGATCACTCAAAGAGGAGTATTATAAACATTGAAAGGGTGGATGGCCACCTAACCTATAAAAGAGGTGAATAGCCACCCGAATTAAACCCCTTATCCCCATATATTTATCTATAAAAAGGCTTGTAAAGTGCACGAAAGAAATTCGAACAAAATGAGAAATTAAAAGAATAATGTCATCCTGAAAATTAACTAAACATTGATTGATACTTTAATGTTCTGTTTGGTAGGGAGGATGGAAAGTAGAAATGATGAAAAGTATGAGAGATACACTTTCTATCCTTTAAGGATGGAAAATAAGAAAGATACATTTTCCTTCATTTATGTTTGGTTGGATGGATAAAAAATAAAAATTGTTATTTTTTTTTTGTGCTGGCTAAGATTAGGAGTGACAATAGAATCGAGTCGCGTCGTGTCAGATTCGTTTTGAGTCATTACGAGTTTGTGTCAAATATTAGTCAAACCAAACTTGACTCATTTAACTAATTGTGTCATATCGAGTTGCGAGTTGTCATATTTATTTTCGTATCGAGTTCGAGTTGTGTCATCGTGTTGAGTCAAAAAATTTTACCCTTAGTAAAGATGGAAAAAATATTTTTTTTTAACTTAAAATTTTTATTTTTTTATTATTTTTTATTTTTAAAATTTTTTTATTTTCTTTATTTTTTATTTTTTAAAAAATATATATACATATTTTATCATTGTATTTTTATTTGAAATTAATGCATACATAAGATATATAGACAAATAAGATATATCTTAACACAAATAATTAATTTTTCATCCACTTTCCTTTCGATTTTAGAATGATAGATTTTGGTGAGTTGGAAGAAAAATTAATTCATCCTTCCTATTTTTCTTCCTTATCAAATATGATGTTTTATTTATCCTTTAAGTTTTCATCCTCCCACTTTTTCATCGTACCAAACCGGGTATAAGTTCTTAAAAGAATTGTTTTTTATATAATTTTATGCATTATTCCCTTAATATTTCGTTAATTTTAAAATATTTTTCAAAAGAGTGACGTGTCCGCGAATAAATTGGGAGACAATGGACACTTTGTGGGCTGCTTCTCGGAGTAGACATGAAAAATCGGTCCAGTCAAAGGAAAGACCAGATAAGGCCAAGGAGTACAGTCAAAGCAAAACTGTCATGGTCAAAGTGCTCAGCTGGCACTTTATTATTAAATAATTACTTCAAAAAGCACACCCAGTGATGGCCCACCGCACACTCCCATATAATTTCTCGAATTTCCAATTTTTGCAGAATAAAAAATATATATTTATTTTGGCTATTTCGAGATGTACCCGGTTGCTGGTCTTCCGTCGTGCGGGCCGGATTGGGTGGAGACCCTTACCTCTTAATTTTTTTTTAATCTCGTCAAAAGACGAGTTTCTCCTTTCATTTTCCACTAATTAATGAATAACATTTTTATTATTGCTCAAAAAATGAATATCAGTATCCAACCTGGAAGAATAATAAAGATTTACCAAAATAAAAAGAATAGAGTGAGTTTCTAATTAGTCTTTTCGTGCATAATTTTTTATAAATCAATAAAGAACTAAGTGTCCCACACGATTGAGCAAATAACCTACGAAATGATAGTTAGTTTCTTTTATATTAAACAATTATACTTTTATTATGAAGTTTATATTTAATAATAAAAGTAGAAGATGATACATTTTAAGATTTATTTATTTTTTTAAATACATAAGTAATGTACTATTCCCAAAAATATATTATTATTTGGCCAATTTGTATAAATTTAAGGATGCATACATGTTTCACTTGTAATATTTATTTTTTCCCTTATGATTTTAATTTTGTATGGACTCTATTCCTATATTGCAGTTATCATCAAAATAATTGCCCATAATATTAATTTACGAATAATGATATCATATTTGAAGACACTCTTTAATATCAAAGATTAAATATGAGTAATACTAGATGGACTTAAAAATTAGATTTGAGCAATACTATTTTTTAAGCAATGTAGCATTGCTCATTAAATATTGACCATTCAATATTTCTATTTTAAGTAATAATTTATTTTTTTTCTTTTTTCAATTTGTAATTTAAAATTAAAATAAACAGAAAAAATTAGAGATGAGTAGAGGAAAGAGAAGATAAAGATAAGTGTGAATTAATGAGATTATTAATGAGGAGTATGTTAGTTGAGTTATTTGCATTGGGGACTGTGCATATAAGTTGATGTTTTTTAGAAGAAAAACAATTGCGATGAATTTTATATAATTTGATCAAATTAAATAAAAATTAAATCAATCTTAACAATTATTGTAATTTTATAGGCAGAGAATTTGACTTTCTAATTTTAATATTAGTTGGATATGGACCATATACAAAGCTTATAAGGATTATTAAAAAGAAGAATAAAAAAAGGAAAAAAAAAAGGATTGTATCAAGGGCTCAAGTGTCATTTAAGTTATCCACTAAACTTATGCTCCGTTTGGTACGATGGAAAAGTGAGAGGATGAAAAGTTGGAAGAATATAAAGTTAGAGAGATAAATAAAACATCATGTTTGGTAAAGAAGGAAAGTAGGAATGATGAAAAAGTAGATGAATTAACTTTCCTTCCAACACACCAAAATCAATCCCTCCAAATCGGAAGGAAAGTTGATAGAAAGTTAATTATTTGTGTTAAGATATATCTTATTTGTCTATATATTTTATGTATACATTAATTTCATATAAAAATACAATGGTAAAATATGTATATATATTTTTAAAAAAATTAAAAATTTTAAATTTTAAATTAAAAAATATATATTTTTTCCATTTTAAATAAGGATGAAAATTTTTGACTCAACACGATGACATGACTCAAACTCGATACGAAAACAAATAGGTAAATTCCCAACTCGATACGACACAATTAATTAAATGAGTTAAGTTAAATTTTATTAATATTTGCCACAAACTTATAATGACTCAACACGAATCTGACACGACACAACTTGACTCGATTGTCACCCCTAATTTTAGCCAGCACAAAAAAAAATAATTATTTTTATTTTTCATCCACCTAACCAAACACAAATGAAGAAAAATCTATACTTCTTACTTTTCATCTTTAAAAAATAGAAAGTGTCACTCTTATTTTTTTATTTTTCTTATTTTTTCATTCATCCTACCAACAGAACATTAAAGACTGTTAAAATGCGAAAGTGAACCGATAGATTACTGCAGCAGGTGATATGACTGCACGTGTGGTGCGCGAGCCGAGGGGCTTAATTACCGGCTGTTCCGGTAACCCGATATCTTTCCAGAAAAATCTAATTCACAATGAAACAAAAGAAAAAGGGTGAATTGTACTTCATACCCTGAAAAATTTTAAAAATTCTTATTTTATACTTTTCAAAATCATACCCTGAAAGTTTGTGTTATATTATACCCTTAACGTGCTAAAAATGTTACAATGTGGACTTTTCACTAATTTTTTTTGTTCATTCTTTCAACATCAATAGAGTGGTTTTTGATGGAAGATAATGGTAGGATTATATTGTAATAATTTTATTACATTGAAAGTATAATATAAAAAATTTAATTTTTAAGAGTATAAAATAGAAATATCTAAATTGTTTAGGGTTCAAAGTGTGATTCTCCCCACAAAAAAAAAAAAGAAGAAGAAATGTTTTTTCTTTTTAGTTTCAGTGGAGGGTCCTTCGGCAACAACCACAGAGGAGGAGCCTTTGCAGGGGTTAGTCTTTTCCCTCTCCTCCCTTACCCTTCCTCTCTCTTGCTGGTATGGGCTTTGTTCTATTTGATTCTTCATATATTTAGCATTTTACGATCTGGCGTCTATTTTCCTTCTCAATTTCTGTTGCATTTGTCATTTTTTTTATTCATTCGGAGTTTGCATTTTAGATCTTTCCTTAGGCTATTTTTTTTTGGTTTTATTCTTGGCTTTTCTATATTTCTTCCCATTATTCAACCCTTTTGAAGAATGAATAGGAAGTGAACTTTCATTATAGAAAAGAGCACTGATGATAGGGAATATGATATGTATTATGATGGTGATGGGAGTCATTTGACCGGAGAAAGAGAAAATCAGATAAAGTGAGAGAGAGAGAGAGAGAGAGAGAGAGAATAAAAGGTGTGCCCTTTGAAAGAGAGTATCGTTCCTTTTGATTGTCAATGAAAGAGAGATACTTTGAGGGAGTTTTCATTCTTTCTTTATCCTTTTGCACACATCGCATGTGTGTTAGGATGTAATGTGCTTTCTCGAAGGGTTCTGGGTGTGGAGATTTTGAAGGGTTTTCTTACAAGGGTCTGTAATATTGGCTGCTTTTTGACAGAGGTAGTTGCCAAAATGCCTGTGTTTCAGCCTTCAAAGAGGGCTGGAGTTGTGGGGTTTGAAGGTGGTGGTGATGGGCAGGTTCTAGATCTGGAGACTGCCGTTAAAGATGGGGTTTTGGGTGGTGTTGGAGGAGGTTGTTTCGGTGTTGGGGTTGGAGAGAAATTGGATCTGAAGAAGATGATTGAAGAGGTCAATTTGCCAGAAGTTCCATCTGTGTTTATTTGCCCAATTTCCCTTGAACCTATGCAAGACCCAGTGACCCTTTGCACTGGACAGACCTATGAGAGGTCCAACATTCTCAAATGGTTCAGCTTGGGCCACTACACTTGCCCCACTACTATGCAAGAGCTTTGGGATGATTCGGTTACTCCAAATAAGACCCTGCACCATTTAATTCATACTTGGTTTTCACAGAAGTTCTCGCAGATGAAGAAGAGATCAGAAGATGTGCAGGGGATAGCTTCGGAGCTGCTTGATACGCTGAAGAAGGTAAAGGGTCAGGCTAGAGTTCAAGCCCTGAAGGAGCTCCAGCAAGTTGTGGCAGCTCATGCCACTGCTAGAAAAACTCTGGTTGATGAAGGTGGGGTAGCTCAACTTACATCTCTACTGGGTCCACTTACTTCTCATGCTGTTGGTTCTCAAGTTATTGCAATTCTTGTGAATTTGTCACTTGATTCAGAATCAAAATCAAGTTTAATGCAACCTGCAAAGATTTCGATACTGGTGGACATGCTGAATGAAGGATCAATGGATACCAAAATCAATTGTATACGGTTGATTGAAACCCTGATGGAGGAGAAGGATTTCCGATCAGAGATTGTCACGAGCCATAGTCTATTGGTTGCTTTGATGAGGGTGGTGAGGGATAAGAAGCACCCAAATGGTAACTTGCCCGGGCTTATTTTGCTCAGAACAATATGTTTGCATAATAAACATGTCAGGAACTTGATTGTGAGTATTGGAGCTGGGCCTCAATTGGTTGAATTATTGCCTTGTTTGAATCCTGATTGCTTGGAACTGGCCCTATTTATTTTGGATTCCCTGTCCTCTATACCTGAAGGTAGATTAGCTTTGAAGGACTGTTCATATACTATACCTAATATGGTGAGACTACTAATGAGAGTTTCAGAAAGTTGTACACAATTTGCATTGTCAATCTTGTGGTCTGTATGCAAACTTGCCCCAGAGGAATGCTCATCAATTGCTGTGGAGGCAGGTCTTGCAGCAAAGCTCCTTCTCGTTATACAGAGTGGTTGCAATCCCGTATTGAAGCAGCGGGCTGCTGAGCTCTTGAAGCTGTGTAGTCAACATTATTCGGACACCAACTTCATTTCCAAGTGCAAGCTTACGAGAACAATCCACTGAAAGGAAGTTATATGTGGTCGTTTACACCATGTGGTTTCCCCCTTTGTGATTGAACCAAAGGGTTTGAAGGGGGCTACAAAGTTGAAGCTTTGATCTCAAACCAGTTTAATGAAGCAACGTACAGAATGGGGGTTGTGAGGTACAAATCTGATCTCCTGTATATACTCAAGACTTCAATTCCAGCTATTGATTACACATACAATGAAAAAGGAGCCCGATACTTCAACTAGAGGAGCGACCAGTTGGTTCATCAAACCCCAACCCACGAACTAGCTGACCGATCCGTGACAGTTCCAAGAGGAGTAGTTGAGGATGTTAAAGAGTTATAATGTGGACATAAGCATGCCTCAGTTCGTGCAGTGTTCATTTTCCATCCGCTGGTGGCTCTTGCCAGATTTTTTCAATAAACATCCGCAAGATGAAAATGTTGTAAATCCTTAGTCAGCTCTAGGATTTTATTTTTTCTAGGGCTAATGAATGGTTAGATTGTTGTGACCAGATTATTCTTGTTATAGCAAACTAGGCTTGTTTTTGGAGGGGTTCAATTGTAGTTATTAAGGGGTTACTTTGCAGAGGCCTCCTATTTTCTTTTTGCTTTGTTGAAGTTTTGCTTTGGCCTTATGAAGCATAGATACGAGAGAAGCTTTGGTATTTTGACATCCATAGAATATGTACAATGAAATTAGCCCATATTTTCTTCAGTATAATGTCATTTTTCAGCCCATTTGGGAATTTGATTTTGATGGTTGTTGTAATGGTTTGGTTTTTTGCTGTGTGTGTGTGTGTGAGAGAGAGAGTGAGAGTGAGAGTGAGAGTGAGAGAGAGAGAGAGACCTTGCTGCAGTATGCATTGTTGCAGTTAGGAATTAGCCATAACGTGAACATGGTGTACTTTTTCTATCCTTTTGTGGTAAGTTTTTTAGGACAGCTCTTATTGTTACCTCACTCTCAACCACTGCTCATGACATGGAAAGAAAGAAAAATTTGAGTGCTTTTACTGAATAGGAGCACTGAATTGCTAGTGTTGATTCATCCAGATTGGCCATTTTCTTTTGTTGTCTTTTGGAAGTCTCTTGAACTCTTTCGAGTTTCAACTTTGTGGGGTTTCATGGTCTCCCCACAGTGAAGACGTACACTTTTAGCTGCACAAACCACAAATATTCTCTTGGCTTGCACTGTTTCACCTTTACTCTCTCCATATCCTTCTCTTATTTCATATTCTTCAGTAATGAAAAGTAAGTAAAGATGCATTCCCTGTCTGCAAAAGAGCCTTACCCAAAAAAAGTCCTTGGCATTAGCATCTTTGAATCACACCATGAGCAATACAAAAGCTAATTCTTGAAGAATAAGACATTTGAAATACTCTATTTCTATGGTTGCAGATGTGACGAGTGATAGCCTAATTCTCCCATGTGTAATTCATTCTCTAGTTACTTGAAGAGACCGTGTCTAATTAATATGTCGTGGGTTTGAATTTGAAAATCACTCTTCTAAAATAGGATAAAGTTATCTAGTACTTATTATCTCTTTAAAAATTTGTTAAAAGCAAAAGCCGTATGAACTATGTTTGATCTTCTTCATTGTTACGATTAGTATGGTGAAGAATAAAGCGAGATATCTATTTTGAATATAGTAGGATTGAAAGGGGGCGTTCATATTTCTTTCCCATTGTTCTCGAGCCGATAACGTGATTAGAAAAACCATGTTTATTCCATGGAATTTGTGACATCTTTGTATGACGATTGAATTATTCCTTTTGTCTAAAAAGAACATGAAGTCGAATTTTTGGCTATAAATAGTCCAGGTGGCACACATAGAAGAACATTCGAACTCTTGAACTTCATCCGGAAAGTAGTTCTTTTGCTTCATCACCCATGCGTCATTAGCACAAAAACTCCTGCCCCCACCCCCTTACTAGAACACTCAAATTTCTTTAGTTTTACATGGGAGGGAGAGGGGAATCAAACTTTCAACTGGTCACTTCATTGTGGCAACAACAACTTTGAAATTATAGTAATTAGAATTCATTAAATCTTTGATGATCTATGATTTGAGTATATCAATCCTAAACAAGGTGAGTTCATGATCCAAATTATTAAAATACATGATCCTAAATTGTAATATTAATCTTAAATTAATTAACTTTGAAACATGTATCATAAATATAAAATACAAAAAAATTGATTACGTTTACATAAATTTATAATTATATATTACTTTAAATAATAAAAAATCATGCACAAATTTAAGATAAATAGTAATTGACTTTAGTGCTTATGGATGTTCTATGATATATAATGTTGCACGATAGTAAAAATAATGTAGAAAAGAGGTCTAAACTGAATTACGACCCAAAATGCTATTGTAAGATTTAGTTTTGGATTAAAATTATCCCCACCCCTTCGGTGCCAAGTGGCAATCCTTACCAATTCACTTCGTGAACCAAACAGACCCTAAAACTAGGTTACTATGCAGATTGAAATGGACATTAACATAAACTGATGAAGGAGTTCAATGGATTTAATACAATGAGTTATTTCCATTATAACCGAATATCAAGTGAGTTATTGAATTTACACCAAACCTATTGGTAGACTTCTCTCGTGGATTCGGGCTGTTGTGGTTATGTTTAGGTTGGAGTTCCCCTTGGTTGTGTGCTTTTGATCTCAAGTTTGTCTATATTTGAGATCAAATTCTATTTGACATGTTACCCTCCTATCATTTAGTTTTCTTTTCTTTTATACCAAATTTTTGGCCACTGTAGCTAGTGCCCGTCACTTTTGTCTATATATATGATACTGATTTTTGTTTTTTTTTTTTTTTTGGTACCGTGCTTCGATTTCAACATAATATTTTTCTTTTGACCTAGCTAGATTGCCCTTTTATTGGCATCTCCAAGAGGAGAGCAACTCATACCTGCCTCTAATCAATTCTCAAGAATTTTTACCCAAGTTTGTAGATATTTTAATAATTTTTGTGGGTATTTTTATAACAAAAAGTTTATCAGTGATTTACCATTTTTTTTGGGTGGTTTTACCATTTTTGTGGATAATTTTATCATTATTGTGAGAACTATTTTTATCACTTTTCTTTTCTATAAAAAAAATTATAACTTTTGTGTATGATTTATCATGTTTGTAGATATTTTTTATCACTTTTTTTTTATATATTTTTATCACTTTTCTTTCCTATCACAAAAGTTGTAAAAACATTTAATAAAATAAAAAAAAAATACTCACAAAAGTAATAAATATTAGAATGATGCCATTTTTTTTGTACAGTAGACAACTCTAAAAGATAATATTATATAGAGTTGACTACGGTAACGAAAAAAAAATTGGTATCATATTTCTATTTAGCACATTTATGAGTCTTTTTATCACTGTTGCAGTACCTTAAAAAATGATACAATTAGTTACTACAATAGTGGTAAAAAAATATTCATAAATGTGATAAAATCACTAATAAACTTGATAAATTTTTTTGTATCAAATAAATGTGATAAAAATAATTACGATAAAAATATTCACTGTGATAAAAATAAATAAAATGACATATAGTGATATTTTTTAATTAGTCAAAAAGGAATCAAATTATATGACACTCATATGATTGTACTTTCGGTTTCACATTCGGCCATATCTAAGATCAAATTATATCGGAGAAACTTTATCCACATTTCTTGTAATTATTCATAAATTCAATGATACCTTTTATATTTTTTAAAATTTTACTAACATCTCTCGTCTAAAGTTGTCTACTAACTGTGTTAATGGAGGAGGTCATTTTACGTAAACACTCTTACACATGAGCGGAGCCAGCTTAGACCCCATGAATTTTTTTTTAATAAAAATTACGTACAAAAAAATTCACACATTTTTTATTATATTTGAATTTGTCCACCCTATATTATTTTTTTGTCATAGTATATATATTTAAATGATTAAAGCTTTTGGACATGCCTCAAACATGTAAAGGATATATTGAGGTTATTTTATAATTTTCAACAAATAATATAAAGTTATTTTAATATTTAATAAAAGTTAGGATCATTATGAAATAAATTATAGGTTTATTTTATAAATCTACTAATTATTTTCTGTGCCTAAAGGTACAGAGTAATAAAAAAGATAAATAATAAATATATTTGTATTCATCTCAAATCAAATTACAAACATAGAAAAAAGATAAAAAAAATTTAAACATCGGTCTGTAGTGGAGCGGTAGTGGTGATGGTAGGAGACAGTGATACTTGTGGTGAGTGACAATGACAGTGGTAGCGGTGGTGACGACGACGGTGGCGGTGGTGGAGGTAGCGATGGTGGTGACGATGGCGGTGGTGACGGCGATAGTGGTGGTGATGGTAGTGGTGGCAGTTGTGGTGGGGGTGGCGACGGTAGTAGTGGTGGTGGTGGTTGTGGCGGTGACGATAGTGGTGGCAACGGCAGGGGTGTGTGGGGGTGGAAGTGATAAAAGTAGTGGTTGGACAATTTCAAATATTTTTTTTTTTTTAAATATTTATGAAAAATAATTTTTAGAAGTATTTTTAAAAAATTAATCCAAACATACCCTTAGGGCCCTATTTTTCCTATTAAATTTAGAGTGTTAACATTAACCGTTAGTTTAACTTTAAAATAAGATTTACAGCGATTTCAACCACGAATAAAAAGAGTCATTTTGTTTATCTTTTAAAATTTGAATTGTAAACTACTTTATTATATAGATAATAGAATTAAGAGTCACGACTAAAAATTATAAAATTATTTAGATTTAAAAAAATTAAATATAATTATATTTAGTTGATAAGATTATTCTAATTAGACCAAAATGAGAGATGAAGAGAAAATGGAGAAAAACTGAGTAGTGAGGGTGTGATTCCGATTATTTTGTGACCCTCTAACAACTACTCTATTCTCCGGAGAAGTACGATTGACTTTTATTTGAAGCCCAGATAATTGACAACAATACTACAATACTATGTTCCTCTCCGAACACTTTTTAACAAATTTAAAAATTATATTAATGAAATCTATTTTAGCATTAACTTTTCAAACCTAGATAGGAATAGTGATCTTGCTCAAATAAATGGTTAAAACTAAGAAAGACATAATATATCTGATGGGTTAAGCCCAAATAGTCCAATTTATGTATTAAAGCCCAACCCCGGTTGAGGAGCCCAACCTCATCGTGAACCCACCAAGTCCAAGACAGACCAAGGCCGGCTAGACTTCTTGCTTAGCACGTCACCAAGAGGAGAGCACGGGTGGATTTCTTGCTTAGCACGTCACCGAGAGGAGAGTACGGTTGGACTTCTTGCTTAGCACGTCACCAAGAGGAGAGCACGGGAAGTTTATCTACACCGCCTTAGGGAGCCCAAGGCCGGTTGGACTTCTTGCTTAGCACGTCACCAAGAGG
>CAUOFW020001325.1:95033-116833 GCA_963454935.2 Ilex paraguariensis
ACATGCTCCATCAGAGACTTTCAGAAGACGAACCGACTACCGGAGATTATTGTTTTTCTCTGATTCTCCATTCCCCCTCTCAAAGCTTGTATCTCCGTTCTCCATACCTTTGAATCAATAAAATACCCGGCGACTGAAGCCATTGAAGAGTGGACGTAGGTCGAATTGACCGAACCACTATAAATTGTGTCTTCTTTAATTTTCTCATTGATTTCATTGCATTTATTATCCATACTTGACAGGTGGTGTGCAAAACCATTTTTGTGCATCATCAATATCTATTGACCTATTTATTTGTGACTTTATAATTAATTTTATCAATTATATCTATCACCGTAGAGAAAGCATTTCGAGATATAAAAAATGTGAAAACTCGGTTGTATAACCTAATTTGTGATAAACAGATAATTAATAATATAAATTAATACAAAATAAAAATATTTTTAATGATATTGATAATTAAGTTAACATACAATATTTTTTAAAAATGTAAACATGGTCGAGATACAGAGACATTCGTTGTTTCTTCTATAACTAGTCACACTAGTCACAGAGTTGTGACCGGTGGGTGGAGTAATTATAAGCTTTGTGAAGTAAAAATTATCTTTGACATTTTGAAAAAATATTAAGTCATGATTTTCTCTTTTCAAGTTGTCAGACATAGCTATTAATGGAAGGGGGTAAAAGTAAATTAATAGTATAATCTAAAAAAAAGGTGTTGTAAAAATTTAGGAGATATAGATGATATTATTGAATATATAGATAACTATAGGGGGTGTGATTGAAGTTTACCCAATTATATTTGATATGTTACCGTGTTATAAGTAAACTATGTTTATGGCTCTCAAACTATGATTTTTGTGTCAATTGAGACTTTAAACTCTCTAATTGTGTCAATTGAATCAGTCTATCTGCCTCCGTTAGAATATATCACTCACGTGACTATATCACACAAAAAGATAAAAAAAAAAGTCAATTAACACAATCAGAGAGTTTAGTGACTCAATTGACACAAAAAAAAAAAAGGTTAGGGGCTTAATTGATACAAATATCATAGTTTGAGGGTCATATTTGTAGTTTATTTCAACCATTTATGTCATATGAGTGGCACACTTCACCACTTTTCGTTAAAAAATCTAACGAAAACAGACAGAAGAGCTCAATTGATACCCAAAAAAAAAATCATATACTTAATTAACACAAAAATTATAATTTAAGGGTCATATGCATAATTTACTCTCGTTTCATTTAATTTTCTTTTGGGTTTTTTGAAATCTGGTACACCTAATTAGACTTATTTGACAAAAGGTACATAGAACAAAATGTTTTAGAAAAAAATACACAGTTGAGATACAAAGACGTAAATACTCATTTTAGGGTCATTTAATTCAAAATTTCTTACATTTAATGTACCTTGATTCATGTGTGTTGTTACTATATATATACTTGTTGTTAAATCTCTTATCTAAATTTTGAATTATCTTTAATGCTTCTTGATTTATGCATATTTTTTTTTAGAAAGTGATTTTGTTTTCAAATTATATTTAATGCACCTTGATTAATGCTTTTTTTTTTTTTTTGAAAAATGATTTTATTTTTAAATTAATTTAATATCCAAATATTATAATAGTGTAACAATAACTGTGTAACAAAAATAGTGTAACAATAACAATGTAACAAAAATAGTGTTCATCAGTTTTGTGTGTGTGGTAACAAATTCAAAATGGAGATGGATTATTTTGAATGAAATTATATGAAACTATATATTTGACAAAATGTAATAGTACAATATTTTGTGTAAATAGTTTGTTACACTATTATTGTTACAATATTACATTATTATTGCTACATTATTACACTATTCGGATATTAAATTAATTTAAAAATAAAACTACTTTCCAAAAAAAAACAGCATGAATCAAGGTGCATTAAATATAATTTGAAAATAAAATCACTTTCCAAAAAAATAAATACGCATGAATCAATGTACATTAAAGATAATTCAAAATTTAGATACAAGATTTAACAACAAGTATATATATACATAATAAAACATGAGTGTATTTGAATTTTATCTCAGTCATATTTTCTCCCTCAAAACCATCATCAATCACTTATCTCATCCATCATCTCTTTGTCAGACTCAAACGTCAAATCTATATAATAAAACAGGAGTGAGTTAGAATTTTATCCTAGACATATTTTCTCCCTGAAAATCATCACCAATCATTTACCTCACTCATTATCTTTTGTCATACTTAAACGTCAAATCACATCACTCATTTATATCACATATTTAATAATTTATATATTTTCTCCCTAAAAATATCACACCACTCATTTCTATCATATATTTAATCATTTAATATTTAATTAATTTGTAGTTAATATATTTTGAAAAAATTTAATATAGTAGGATCGATTTTTTGGACGTTCGAATTTTATATTTTATCCTGTCTTCAGGAACGAGTTATGACTAGTATNAAAAAATTTAATATAGTAGGATCGATTTTTTGGACGCTCGAATTTTATATTTTATCCTGTCTTCAGGAACGAGTTATGACTAGTATATATATATATATATTAAAATCCTCTCATAAAACTAAGCGATATTTAATGCACCACTTTTCAAAGAAAAAACACATGGATTAATGAATGACAAATATATCACAAAAAAATCAGTAAAATTCAAATAATGTACTTAGATACAAATGAGTATCAAAATTAAAGACTTAATTACTTAACATTTTTTTCTGTGTACTTTTTATATTAAATCTAATTTGGTGTACCTATTTCCAATTTTTCCTTTTCTTTTTATTTATTCCAAATTTTCGGCCCATGAAGCTATTACACGTTAAGAATATAGGTCCCTTACTTTGATTACAGTAGAATATTTTTCTTTTGACCTAGCTAGATTGCCTTTTTATTGGCATCTCCAACACGAGAGCAACTGATATCTGCCTCTCTGTAATCAATTCCCAGTAAATCTGCTTAGAAGTAATGATCTGAAACCTAATCAGAAACTTCAAGAATTTTCACCTCAACCCACTTACCCATAAAAAGTAGAGGTGTAATTTGAACGGGTCAACTTGAATTCAACCTGAACATAACTCAAAAAAAATAAGGGTTGTGTTAGAATTTTTAATATTTGGATTGAATCTAGCCAAACAAACTTCAACCCGAATTGAATTTGGACAAGTCTCAGATTGAAGCCCGGATTGAGGCCTCGGGTTGAACTCGATTATTAAATCAGGTTGAACCAGAATATACATAAATATATAAATATATTTAACTAGAGTTAGTATTTACCTCCACTCTTTAGAGTTCAGACTTTCACTTCACTTCAAGTCTTTATCCCTGCACATTTATTACTCTCAGATCCCTCTTTCACTCGTCACTCCTCCCTCTCTCAATCGTCACTTGTCTAAGTCGTCTTATACTTTCAGCCTCCCTCTCTCACTCGTCACTCCTCCTTCTGTCACTCTCTTTCTTTTCATCTCAGATCACTTGAAAAAATTAGATCTACACTTGAAAAAATCAAATCTATACTTCAAAAAATCAATCCGAATTAAGTAACCAAAGCCTAACCCGATTTTTAAACCGAAATTAGTCCGAATTAAGTAACCTAAATGCAACCCGAGCCCGTTCGAATTAAACTCGGACAGTACTCGGGTTGAGTACCTTAGGTTAAGGTAAGGTTAAAATTTAAGATTATATATTTAGAGTTGAATTAGAGTTAATCTCTTAACCCGCTCAATCAACCTGAGTTGCACATCTAATAAAAAGTGCGTTGAGAATGTGGAATTGAGTACAAAAGGGTTGGTCAAAATTAAAAGGTTATATTAGGTAAAACTGGTGTCCCATCCGGAAAAAGATGCTAAAAAATGGAACACTATAATTGTGGAGAATAAAATTTTACATGGACATTGACGATGTTAATTGAAAATTTTAAATTTTAAATTTGATCAACTTTAACTTCGTATGAAAATGTCGCATTTGTTATTGTGACTTATATTTTCCGTCTAAAACTTCATTCTCCACGCAAGGATTACAATTTTTCGGCCTCTATAACACGATAATCCTCCCTATTTATCACCTCTTCTTTTCTTTTTTTCTTTTTTTTGGGGAGGGAGAGGGAGAGAAAGAGGGGAGAAGGGGGCTTGAACCCTTGACCTAAAAAAAACAAAATTTTCACAGGGTAAGAATTTTGGAAGAGTTCATGAAATACAATTGAGTAGGTTACGTAGCTAATCTTTTTACGGCGAACTTTAAAACCAAATAAGTGCAATAAAGTCAGCAAATAATAATAATATCCCAGGAGACATTTGGATGACAAAAGTCGCANCCTCTTCTTTTTTTTTTTTTTTTTTGAGGAGGGAGAGGGAGAGAAAGAAGGCTTAAACCCTTGACCTAAAAAAAACAAAATTTTCACAAGATAAGGATTTTGGAAGAGTTCATGAAATACAATTGAGTAGGTTACGTAGCTAATCTTTTTACGGCGAACTTTAAAACCAAATAAGTGCAATAAAGTCAGCAAATAATAATAATATCCCAGGAGACATTTGGATGACAAAAGTCGCAACTCACAACCATCTTTCATAGATGACAACAAAATGCAAGTTGTAACTGTTGCTTTCAAATAATGTTTTCCATGTCGGTAATGACAGGGAAATGATTTTTCCGCGGGGGCAACCTAAAATTCCTTAAAAAATACAGGATAAATTTCGTAATTAGGTCTTAAAACTTTGTCTTTTATTTTAAAATGGTCCCTAGATTTTTAATTATTTTAATTTAATCCTTCAACTATTAATTTTGTGTTAATAGAATCCTTCTCTCTATTTCATATGTTAACTTTGCTTCTGATTTTAATATGGTCCATGAACTTTCAAATGTCACAATTTAATTTCTTAACTAATGATTTCATTTTAATTAAGTCATTTCATCTATTTTCACTATTAGATCAACCAAAGACTAGGCCGATCTAATCCATTTCAAACATTTAATCATATATCTCCGGGGGAGGAGCCAAACAATTTCCCTAGTGGAGGACAACCCAAACCATATAAATATTAAAATTACTAATGTTCACAAAATCATAGTTTTATTAATAGAATGTTAATTAAAATTACAACTCATATACATGAGCGCAATATAAAAAGAGTCAATAATAAAAAATTCACTATAAATTATTTACCTATAAGATCTAATCACCTAACAAAAAATTTTAGACCAAAAAATTGAGCTCAATCATATATATTTTAACAAACGTAAACTATGACTATTTTATTAAAGTAAATTTGGGTATAGGAATTATTTAACCAATCACAATAAAACTATTCAAACCACCAAATCAAAACAAGTTAATCTAACACATAATGGAGGCATTTAACCTTTTAAATGATTTTTTTTGACATTTATAAGTGAGACTCATATATTTGTCAAAATATCATAACTCCTTCTAAATCTTCTAAAAAAAATTCAATGGTGGCGAATCTCTAATAAATTTTAAATTTTTTGAAATTATACATACTTCTCGTTGAATTTTGAAATATTACACATAAACTTCTCGGGGTTGGTACATGTGTAACACTTAGACCCCTGCTGTCAAATATACGTTAGTATATCTGTTAATAAATTACACACAAATCCCCTAAAGTTTGTTGACTTATAATACTTAGGCACTTCAAATTAAAAATATTATGCTTAAACAAAAAATAATCAAATCAAAGATAGAATATCAAATATTTTAAATTTTAAAATCAAAATTCATGTTTATTGTGTTATTTATTGAAATAAAATCAAAAATAAAAATCCAATTTTTTCTTAAAAAATTGTAATTAGGATAAAATTGTACTATCTATTGGAATAAAACTAAAAAATTAAATAAGGGGTCTAAGTCATTCATAATAGAACATGAATTTTACAACCAAAATTTATGTTATATTATATCATTTATTAAAATAAAATTAAAATTAAAAATCTATTTTTTTCTTAAAACATCATAATTAGTGTATAATTATATTATCTATTGAAATAAAAATAAAAAATTAAATAAAATGTCAAACTGTAATAGACACAATATATTCTAATTTAATTTGGTAGTTTAAAAGACTAAATTAAATTTTAATAGATAATATAATTGTATAATAATTATGATTTTTTTAAAAAAATTAAATTTTTAATTTTAATTTTATTTCAATAAATGTCATAATTGAACATGAATTTTGGTTATAAAATTTAAAATATTTGATATTCTATTTTTGATTGAAATATTTTTTATCTAAGTATTACATTTTAAACTAGAATGGTATAAGTATTACACGCATACGAACTTTAAGAGGTTTGAATATATTTACTGAAGGATATACTAATAAATATTGATGGCAAGAGTCTAAGTGTAACGCGCGTATAAATTTTAAGAGGTCTGTGTATAATATTTAAATGTTAAGAAATTTTAGTAATTCAATGACAAATTTTTAAAGGATCCGAATATAATTCTCCCTATTTTTTTATGATTGCACAATTGAACTCTTTGATGTTTCTAGAATTGTACTGACACCCTTTGTCAGTGTAATAAACGTTATGGATGACGTAAAGTTACAATTATGTCCTATCTTCTTTTAGCATCTATAAATATTTTGAGCATATATTTCAGTAAAGATTGGGCACTGGGAAGAATTTTCGGTTAACTTAGTCGTAAGATGTCAATCAAGACGAGTTATTTGGGATCAGGTTGAATAAGACTCGGCTCAAATTTAACTTGTATTTTAAATGAGTTAATTTTGAATAATTTTTTATATTCGTTTAAAAAAGTGAGTCTAAAAGGGTAAACTCGTTTATATATAAAATAGTTGACTTATTCGGACTTGATCTCGACTTATTTTTTAAACAAGTTAAGTTAAAATAATTTTTAAGGTTCATTTAAAAAAACAAACTTGTTAGATACGGACTTAAGCTCGTAAAACTCAACTTGATTAACACTTGTACTTGGTGAATGATTTTTTTTTTACAGCTTTTGAGGAGTTTTTTTAGTCAAATTCCGTGTAGTAAATAAAGAAAAAATTGTTTTGTCTAGAAGAGCAAATATATATATATGACTTTTAGTGGGAAACATTTCCTTGGAGAAGTCCAATTTTGCTTCGAAAAATTTTCTGGGTAAAAAATTAATAATATGTTTTGAAAATTTTTGCCGACAAAAGTTAACTTTGCAGTAAATTATTCGTAGGCAACAGCATTTACCAATAAATTTTTAACTTGTTATCTAGGACCTTTTTCCTGAGAGAAAATTTTTTTGTAGCTTGTGTTATGATTTAGTTAAGACTTTGTCTCCCTTTCGCTCTCCTTGTATAGGTTAGGGAAGGCCCGGGTGGACAACCTTTGAAATCTAAGTCGAAAATCTCAGTGGTCATGTTAATGAAGGATAAACTGCAATTGTAGTTTTTTTTAGGAAGTCTCATAACTATGAGGCTTAACAGACAAAGAAAATGGTGAATATTTTTCCACTAGTTGGATAGAAGGTGACGACCCTAATGAATCGACTATACCAAATCAAGGGATATTCATTTTTTCACTTAAATTAAGGGAAACTCAAATCCTTACCTAAATCTGTAATAGTAAGATTTCATCATTTTTTAAAGATTTAATGGTCATCGTTATTCTTTTTTAAATTTGAGTTTGTCATCATTAAAATTTGAGTTTCTCCTTTAAATTTAAGTTTGTCTATTGGAACTTTTTATATCAAATTAATCTTTTTACTCAAATTTAAGTAAAAAAATGAGTCATGATTAGGAATACTCTTAGGCGTACATGTTAGGTTAAGTGGGCTAGTGTCGAGTCTTACAAATTTTACTAATCACAAAATTAAACATGATATGTTTATTAAATGAGATGCACAATATGACCTATGTCACTCGTCCTACAACACAAAAAAAAAAAAACCTTTAATTAAAGACCCTCATCCTGTAACATAGTGGGTAATCTATTAAAGAAGTAATCGGATGTTAAAGTTGTAATTGGGTGGCAAATGGGCAATCGGGTTATATTTTAATTTATCAAATGGACAATCGAATGATCCCAAAAAATAATTTGTTTATTACACAGATCTAATGGACAGCGATAGAACCAAGAATTTGTTTCTAGGTGGGCACTTTAGTTATAATTTTTATTTGTTTACCATGTAACGGGACTTTAGGCGGCTTAACAGCCTCCAAATTAACACTTGTAAAGATGTAGCCGTTACATAACTAAAAAGACGCCGAGGAGTAATGGCTTCGAGGAACCGAATACATGGACCGACACCAGCATTTAAGCAACTGACACCAAGTTCTAGATCTACCGATCATCAATTATATAGGAGGTCCTTCTTGGGGCCGTATTTGCTCTATGTCCCCGAGGACAAGATAGAACATTTGCTTTATAAGGTTCACGAGGGTGTATGTGGGATTCATACAACAGGGAGATCCCTCACACATCGAGTAATGTCTCAAGGATATTATTAGTCATACATGCAAAAAGATGCCAAGAGCTACGTTCGGAAGTGTGATAAATGTCAGAAATTCCCTCTCATTATTCGACAATCAGCTGAAGATCTCAACTTATTGACAAGTCTCTGGTCATTCTCTCAATGGGGCATGGACATTGTCTGACCCCTTCCGAGGGCCCTTTTGGACAAGAAATTCCTCTAGGTAATTACTAATTATTTCACAAAGTGGATCAAAGCCGAGCCCCTAAGCCATATTCGGGACGTCGAAACGAATAAATTTGTATGATAGAACATTATCACTCGATTCAGAATTCCTCAGGCCATCATCTCAGACAACGACACTCAATTCAATAGTGGTCCTTTCAGAGAATTATGTTCAGAATTTGAAATACACAATTATTATTCCACTCTAGCCTACCCCCAAAATAATGGACAAACAAAGGTCTCAAACAAGACAATGTTAGCTGGAATCAAAAAGAGACTGGAAAAGGCAAATGAAAAGTGGACCGAGAAGTTACTCAACGTACTATGGGCCTATAAGACCACGCTGAGTACTTAAACAGGAGAAATGCCGTATGCTATGACATATGTGGTCGAAGCTGTCATCCCATTAGAAGTAGGGCTCCCAACGATACGAAGTCAAGCCTTTGAGTTGGAAAATAATGATTAGACGCTCGCCAAAGATCTTGAATTGACTAAAGAAAGAAGAGAACTAGCATCCATCAAGCTAGTGAAATACCAAGAAGAGCTGTCAAGACAACACCAGAAAAAGGTCTGAACGAAGAACTTCCAAGTAGGGGACTTGGTGCTACGCAAAACTGTGAGCAATATTCGGGAACCCACCGATGGAAAACTCAGCCCCAGTTGGAAAGGACCTTACAAAGTATTCACTATAGGGGGCACAGGGACATATAGACTATAAGATATGGATGGTAATGATGTAAACCGACCCTGAAATATATTAAATTTGAAGAAATATTATCACCAAAATTGAATCCAAGGCTGTGAGTCTCAAAATTTAACACGAGTCTGGTGCTCGGTCGTTAGGGGTACAACCCCGAGGGGTATAAGACTCCACATTTGGAGTAACGCCTCAAAAGCTTAACATAACCCTTGCGCTCAGTCGTTAGGGCTACAGCCCCGAGGGGTATAAGACTCCACCCTCAGAGCACGCCCTCAAAAACTTAACACGAGCCTTGCACTCGGTCGTTAAGGGTACGACCCCGAGGGGTATAAGACTCCACCCTTAGAACAATACCCTCAAAGTTTAATGAGCCTTGGGCTCGGATCATTAGGGGCACGGCCCCGAAGGGTGCAAGACCCAAATACTTGTGCATTTTCATGATTTTATGAGCTTGGAAACCAAGGGGCAATTCAGCAGAATGAAGTACAATAAACATATAAACAAGAAAGAGAGATCAGAATGAGAAAGAAAATTTCATTAAATAAAAAGAAAAAGGGCTTTGACTCCCCTAAGCATACAAACAAAAAGTAAATGGAAGAGTACAAAAGGGGAAAAAAAACTCTAAACCCCTACTCTGCCTTCGGAGTCAACCTGTCCATCACCGCCGAGCTCATCTCCGTCGAGCACACCACGCCGCCTTTGAGGATCTTCCCCAACTCTAAGTATTTCGTCAAGTTCAGTATCAGACTTGACAAAGAGAATGACAACGGAACCGAGAAGAGGAGTATAGCCCTCACCCGGGGGGTAGGGGAAGAAAGCCGAGGAAAATCGCCGCTATCACCATCACTAAATGTGATCGATTCGTTTTGACCTTCATTCCCCCTCGCCTTTGCAACTGATTTTTTAGGGCCTGTCTCGGATTATGGCTGCTCCTTGGGATCAACATGTGCTTCAGGTTCTGCAAGGTAGCTATGCATCATGAACAGAATCGAAGCAGCCTTAACCCCGGCGGCGTGCAAGGCAGCATCCCCAGCCTTGCTTGAAAGCCTTTTTCTTGGCTTCTTCGAAGGCTGGGATCATTTGGTCTTGATAGTCAAGCCACACCTTCTCGCACTCCTGATGGGTTCTCTACTACTCCCCAACNCAGCATCCCCAGCCTTGCTTGAAAGCCTTTTTCTTGGCTTCTTCGAAGGCTGGGATCATTTGGTCTTGACAGTCAAGCCACACCTTCTCGCACTCCTGATGGGTTCTCTACTATTCCCCAGCTTTCTTGCCCTCTAGGCATTGACTTTGGCAGTCAGTTCGTTGATGATGGACTCGACTTCCAAGAGCTTGACATCAGTGGTAGAAACCTGAAGCTCGAACTCCTCTATCTTTTTTGGTGGCCTCGACCTCGACTGCTTTCGTCTTCTCTAGTTCGACAGCAAATGTGTGGCTTGACTACTTGTCTTTGCGAGCTAGTGAGCTCTCAACGTTCCTCTCCGCCTGCTTACACTCCCAAAAATGCTTAATGACGGCCCCTATCTACAAGCTGGCCTGAAAATAGAAAACCTAAGTCAGAAATGGCTAGACAACCAAAACAAAATGGAGTAAAGAGCAAGAGACGCACTCACCATCATGTTGTTATGGACAACACTTTGCAGAAGTCGATTGTCCCTANGGAGTAACGCCTCAAAAGCTTAACATAACCCTTGCGCTCAGTCGTTAGGGCTACAGTCCCGAGGGGTATAAGACTCCACCCTCAGAGCACGCCCTCAAAAACTTAACACGAGCCTTGCACTCAGTCGTTAAGGATACGGCCCCGAGGGGTATAAGACTCCACCCTTAGAACAATACCCTCAAAGTTTAATGAGCCTTGTGCTCGAATCATTAGGGGCACGGCCCCGAAGGGTGCAAGACCCAAATACTTGTGCATTTTCATGATTTTATGAGCTTGGAAACCAAGGAGCAATTCAGCAGAATGAAGTACAATAAACATATAAACAAGAAAGATAGATCAGAATGAGAAAGAAAATTTCATTAAATAAAAAGAAAAAGGGTTTNATAACCTCAGTAAATGGCCAGGTCGGCCTCAAACTGGAAACTCCTAGCGACGGCGAAGGAGACGTCAGGAGATTCAACGATGGAGTCAGACTCCAACACTGGGCGCCCCCTAATTGTCTGTACTTGGGGGGCCCACTCGAAAGATGAAGCTGTCGGCGTCGGGGTATCATTGCGTTGTTTGGTCCGACGCTCCATAGATGCCTTGGGCTCTCGGCTTTGGTGGTCCCTCAACCGATCATCCAAGGGGGTCACTTGGCGCCTTGGCGGTTGGTCCCTAGGTGGAACTGTGAGATCTCGGGACTGTTGTGGGCTTGGCGACNAAAGATAGATCAGAATGAGAAAGAAAATTTCATTAAATAAAAAGAAAAAGGGTTTTGACTCCCCTAAGCATACAAACAAAAAGTAAATGGAAGAGTACAAAAGGGGAAAAAAAACTCTAAACCCCTACTCTGCCTTCGGAGTCAACCTGTCCATCACCGCCGAGCTCATCTCCGTCGAGCACACCACGCCGCCTTTGAGGATCTTCCCCAACTCTAAGTATTTCGTCAAGTTCAGTATCAGACTTGGCAAAGAGAATGACAGCGGAACCGAGAAGAGGAGTATAGCCCTCACCCGGGGGGTAGGGGAAGAAAGCCGAGGAAAATCGTCGCTATCACCATCACTAAATGTGATCAGTTCGTTTTGACCTTCATTCCCCCTCGCCTTTGCAACTGATTTTTTAGGGCCTGTCTCGGATTATGGCTGCTCCTTGGGATCAACATGTGCTTCAGGTTCTGCAAGGTAGCTATGCATCATGAACAGAATCGAAGCAGCCTTAACCCCGACGGCGTGCAAGGCAGCATCCCCAGCCTTGCTTGAAAGCCTTTTTCTTGGCTTCTTCGAAGGCTGGGATCATTTGGTCTTGACAGTCAAGCCACACCTTCTCGCACTCCTGATGGGTTCTCTACTATTCCCCAGCTTTCTTGCCCTCTAGGCATTGACTTTGGCAGTCAGTTCGTTGATGATGGACTCGACTTCCAAGAGCTTGACATCAGTGGTAGAAACCTGAAGCTCGAACTCCTCTATCTTTTTTGGTGGCCTCGACCTCGACTGCTTTCGTCTTCTCTAGTTCGACAACAAATGTGTGGCTTGACTACTTGTCTTTGCGAGCTAGTGAGCTCTCAACGTTCCTCTCCGCCTGCTTACACTCCCAAAAACGCTTAATGACGGCCCCTATCTACAAGCTGGCCAGAAAATAGAAAACCTAAGTCAGAAATGGCTAGACAAGCAAAACAAAATGGAGTAAAGAGCAAGAGACGCACTCACCATCATGTTGTTATGGACAACACTTTGCAGAAGTTGATTGTCCCCATAACCTCAGTAAATGGCCAGGTCGGCCTCAAACTGGAAACTCCTAGCGACGGCGAAGGAGACGTCAGGAGATTCAACGATGGAGTCAGACTCCAACACTGGGCGCCCCCTAATTGTCTGTACTTGGGGGGCCCACTCGGAAGATGAAGCTGTCGGCGTCGGGGTATCATTGCGTTGTTTGGTCCGACGCTCCATAGATGCCTTGGGCTCTCGGCTTTGGTGGTCCCTCAACCGATCATCCAAGGGGGTCACTTGGCGCCTTGGCGGTTGGTCCCTAGGTGGAACTGTGAGATCTCGGGACTGTTGTGGGCTTGGCGACGATGGAGGCAATTGTCAGCGTGGTGAAGGCAACAGTTGGACAATCAAGGTAGTTTCCGAAGTGCTGTCGGCTCCAAAGAGCCTTGCTCTCTTCGCCGCTGCAACGGCTTCCATGATGGCGGCGGTGGTGATAGGAGGAGGGTTAAACATGTCATCGAGGATGGAGTGCGCTCGACATCTCAGTCGGGATCGGCTTCAAGGTCCTCTTCTTCTTCTTTCTCCTTAGAAGAATGATCCTCCCAAATTGAAGGATCAAATGGTAGAGGAATTTGTGAAAATTTGGAATAGGACGGGTGGTAACCGAGTAATACGTGTGCTGCGCGAGCAAAGGGGTTGGCTAGATTATGGGACCAAACCTCGATCAAGTCCTCAAACGCTACTTCAGACTTCAAAGGTTGGGCAGCGTTGGCCTTGTATCCATCTGTAAAGAGAAACCAGTGTCTCAGCATATGCAATACACACCTGGTTCCCTCGGCACCTTTGGGGTAGTATAATCCATCATACTTAGGCCCTTCTCCTTTCTCCACTGTCGTCAAACATTATCAAATCCTGGACATACCCCTTGTCTGAGTCTGGAATATGGGTCACTAAGTACATAGAGGGGTCTCGAGCTTAGAGGTAGTACCTGCCGCCGGTGACTAATTTCAAGTCGTAGCAGAACAGGATTTCATCTACCTTAGGTTTATCCCAAGCCGAACATTTAGGGCAACTACACCCATGACTACTCTATAAAAATTTATGCCACACTGGAGGGGGAAGAGCCGCAGATGCATTAGCATCCTCAAGAAGAAGGGGTGAAGAGGAAAAGTAACCCCTTCTTCCATAATGGACTTGGTATAGAAGGTCATGAGCTCTACATTCCCTATGTCGTTCCTATGAAAGCGAGAGTCAAAGTAGAAGGCAAAGATAGGGTCGGCAATGTGGTATTTCTCCTAAAAGGCTTGAATGTTGGAGTATTTTACCTCAGTCTTCCTTAACCTACAGTTGTCCCTAGCCCTGACAGGTTCCCTAACTACTGTTCTACGTATCCTGGCCATGGATGTGTGTTTTGGAGAGAATGTAGAAGGATGAACATGTGAAGAGAAATGGGGGAAAGGGAGGTACTTATAGAGATGATCTTCAGAAGAAGAGCTCAAGAAATCAGAGGGGAGTATTTGGGAACTAATTGCTGAAAAGGAAAAGATGCAAAGTTTGGAGATGGCCCTACGATCTCCTATTTATACCCAACAGCAAGAGCGGGAATCGAAGGGGCAAGTCATCATTTGCAAATTTGAAAAATGCGGCGTTGGACGTTCAAGTAACCGCCCCTTTAAATTAGACTTGTTCAGCAAGCCTCCACTCTCCTTGCACCACTTGTCCCACGCCACAAGAAAAATGAAGGCTGGGGGGCAGTTGACGGGACTTTAGGCAGCTCAGCAATCCCCAGATTGACACGTGTAAAGATGTAGCTGTTATGGAATTAAAAAAGAGTTGAGATGTGGCGCCGAGGAGTAATGGCTAGGGGGAGCCGAGTACATAGACTGACACCAGCATTTAAGGCGGCTTGACAGCTCATTTATAGAGATGTGAGTGACTGAGACAGGGCTATCAATGGGCCTCTGCATCCTCGAGACTCAAAGCAGCAGTCATGATTGCAAAGCATTAGTGACTATTGCGCCGAAGATAACTCCTCGGCGCATCCCGAGGTACTATTCCCTCGAGCATTGAATGCTCGGGACTAGGTATCAAAGCGCCGGTCTGAAGACTTGAAAGACCGAAGATAAAGCCAAAAGTTCTCGGCATGTTCCGAGGAGTCACCCTCGCCTGAGTGAACTAGGCTCAAAGATCTGAGTGCAGAACACTTATTACGCATGGGTAAGAGTGCAACTCATTGAATGTTGAGATGAGACTTCAAGCCTTGACACTCATTACTAATTCAAGTATAAATACTCCTCACAAAAGTGAACAAAAATACGCAAGACTAAACTGAAAAAGATATACATTGTGCTAAAACCTCCAATTCTTAGTGATTTAAGCTTTAGAGGGGATAAGCCCGGTGTGTTCACCCGGCCCTTTTTCTGACTTTGTGATTGTTTCAGGTTCATTATCGAGAGGATTGCTAGCNACGATGGAGGCAATTGTCAGCGTGGTGAAGGCAACAGTTGGACAATCAAGGTAGTTCCCGAAGTGCTGTCGGCTCCAAAGAGCCTTGCTCTCTTCGCCGCTACAACGGCTTCCATGGTGGCGGCGGTGGTGATAGGAGGAGGGTTAAACATGTCATCGAGGGAGGGAGTGCGCTCGACATCTCAGTCGGGATCGGCTTCAAGGTCCTCTTCTTCTTCTTTCTCCTTAGAAGAATGATCCTCCCAAATTGAAGGATCAAATGGTAGAGGAATTTGTGAAAATTTGGAATAGGACGGGTGGTAACCGAGTAATACGTGTGCTGCGCGAGCAAAGGGGTTGGCTAGATTATGGGACCAAACCTCGATCAAGTCCTCAAACGCTACTTCAGACTTCAAAGGTTGGGCAGCGTTGGCCTTGTATCCATCTGTAAAGAGAAACCAGTGTCTCAGCATATGCAATACACACCTGGTTCCCTCGGCACCTTTGGGGTAGTATAATCCATCATACTTAGGCCCTTCTCCTTTCTCCACTGTCGTCAAACATTATCAAATCCTGGACATACCCCTTGTCTGAGTCTGGAATATGGGTCACTAAGTACATAGAGGGGTCTCGAGCTTAGAGGTAGTACCTGCCGCCGGTGACTAATTTCAAGTCGTAGCAGAACAGGATTTCATCTACCTTAGGTTTATCCCAAGCCGAACATTTAGGGCAACTACACCCATGACTACTCTATAAAAATTTATGCCACACTGGAGGGGGAAGAGCCGCAGATGCATTAGCATCCTCAAGAAGAANAATGTTGAGATGAGACTTCAAGCCTTGACACTCATTACTAATTCAAGTATAAATACTCCTCACAAAAGTGAACAAAAATACGCAAGACTAAACTGAAAAAGATATACATTGTGCTAAAACCTCCAATTCTTAGTGATTTAAGCTTTAGAGGGGATAAGCCCGGTGTGTTCACCCGGCCCTTTTTCTGACTTTGTGATTGTTTCAGGTTCATTATCGAGAGGATTGCTAGCTCAATCTATTGCAAGTACTCTCCCATGCACCATGGATACAAATAATATGATATACTTGTATTTATTTACATCACATTTGATATTTCAACATCCATTAAAATCTAAATTGTTGTGCAATTCACTAATTTAATGTCGATTCAGGTCAAATAATTGGATCTAAACAATTTTATAAAGCCTAACAGTTATAGTCACCAAAGGAACATCATCGTCACGTTGGAATCTTCCCGTAATTTCATCCGACCGTATGTTACCTTGGCAGCTTGGCTCATCTAACATTAGTTTCTGACCAAAAAGAATCTAACATTAGTTTCTTGATTCAAACATCGGCGGAAGTTTTGTTTAGTCGTCAAACGTATTAATGAAACCCTGAACCATAAGTAGGCGTGGTTGTGAGGTTGGACTTCTGACTTTGAACACCACCCCCGCCAAAAAAAAAAAAACCAAAAAGAAAATAAGTTTTCAAAAAAATTTTTTGAACAATGCAATAAGAATTTAATTTGAAGATTTAATTAGGGATTTAATTTAATTAATGTAGTCATTAAATTGGTTATTAATTTTAATATTAGAGAGAGCTCACTACCAAATTAATGATTATATTAAATTAGATCTTCAAATTAGATCTAAATGACATTTTTTTTATATCAAAACTCGATCGTAATAAAGTTAATTTAAAATTTCTTTAATCTTATACGTAAAGAAAAAATTAAAAACTTGATTACATAAACTCCATGTGTTGCTTTTAACGATAGCAGTGGATCGGGAAAAAACGGATATTCTTTCAAACTTGTCTCGTTGGGATTAGGAATGAATCATACGTATTTGATGATAGACGTATACAAAAATACTCGTATAAACCCGTGCGAAAATGAACTGAAACTCATTCTCACCCTATCCCGCTGGGTTTCATTCTTCTTGCAAAACCATTTTTGAGGTTTTATAATTTTTTTATCAAATTATTTCTTAAATTTAAGAAATTAATTGTTATAGACGAGGACGATGGCGGAAACGGTGATTAAAATTTACTCCGCTAATAAGGGTAAACGAATATTTTTGAAACGAGTACGAAAGTGAAAACTACTCTCTTTGCCCTTGCCCTAATTCACTGCCATCCCTAGTCGCTTTCGATGCCCATTACTGATACTTTGGTGAGTCTAAGTTATAGGGGTGGCAATTTTTAAGATAAAAAAGTTAAGAGATATATTATTTTCTTCTCGATCTCAATAACATAAATAAACATTTATACCCTTTTCTAGTAACTTGATTCCGAATGGAAGTATAACTACAAATTGTGTCTAAATTGCGTCAATCTTACCATATCAAAATTAGTGTAAAATTCTAACGAGATTAAAATCAGAACCGTTAAAACAAGCGAATTATTGTTATGGAGTGCGGAAAAAATTGACCAGCTCTCTCCACATTTTTTGATTCAACTGAGACTTTGATGTTCCCTCACTGTAGGAAGTAAGATTGTTAATGGTGCCGTTCCATTACGTAGGTGCGTACAAAATATGGGGGCACGGCTGCCACTCTTGTTTGAAAATGTCATGAAGGTTTTGGTGGCGGCTCCTTGTTGGAGTGGAGCCCACATATGTCCCTTGGAATATCCGATATAATTGGAACGAGACGAAAATTATTGACACGCACCTTACACAAGAATACCGCGTACAAATCGAAAAAACGTGGAATTCACATGATAGTCCAATTGTGTGAGATTAAGCTTGGTACGAAACATAACCTTAAGTTTTGTTTGGATAACAGTAATTTTGATTAAGAATAGTGATATTCTCATTCTTAAACCATAGATTATTATTTTTGGATAATCAATTATTTAATAATTTGATTCGGGAATAAAATTGCTATGGTAATCAAATTCTTAATAATAGTAGGCATTATAAACTCATGGTTAATAGTGATAATCTCATATTTACATTGATTGGGTATTCTATAAAAAAGAATAAAAATTTCAAAACAAAGCTCTTTCGTAAAACTAATTTCATTTCAAAAATTAAGTACTCCTCCTAAAATAATCTCTTTTCTAAAACAATTTGACAATAACATTAATTCTCACACTAGATTATTGATAATAACCAAACACTAAATATTAGGTTACGATAACAAATACTAGTAATGAGATATTCATTTTCAATTAAGATTACTTTGTCATCTTAAACGTACTCTCCGTAATACCCAAGTCTAGCTAACAAATGTAATTAACAGCTAATTACAAATATTTGAAGTTTTTTACTTGTCTTCTTTCTTACTAGAGGACTCCTAATTAGCCTCCAACAGATCAATTCAATTTGAAGAGAATCTACTGCAGTTCTTGTTCTTGGATGTGGGATAGCGCGCAATGGGAGCTTTGAGGGCTCTCCCTTTTGTCTCTTTCCCTCATCTTGTTGTTCCTGTAAGCAAAGGAAGAAATCTAAGTTGAAGCTAAAATTGACATCACTTTGGTGTGGTTCTTGATCCTTTAAAAAAAAAGCCTTGTGGGTATTGACTAATATTCACTATACGAGTAAATATAGTGTGGTTTGAATCTTCCATGCTCCTTGGACAAGGGATTTCCTTGCTTTACTGTGTCATCTTCATTTTGTTTCACTTGGAATAAACGTAAGTGAAAAGGGATACTCAAATTAAAAGTAGAGCCCCGTATATATATCCAAAAATAATACAGAGTGACTTAAACATCCTTGTAGTTTAGGTAAAATATAAAAATCATAGTAAGGGTAAAAAAGGGAAAAGAAATCCTAATAAACTAGACTATCTATACTCCAACANCCCCCGCCAAAAAAAAAAAAACCAAAAAGAAAATAAGTTTTCAAAAAAATTTTTTGAACAATGCAATAAGAATTTAATTTGAAGATTTAATTAGGGATTTAATTTAATTAATGTAGTCATTAAATTGGTTATTAATTTTAATATTAGAGAGAGCTCACTACCAAATTAATGATTATATTAAATTAGATCTTCAAATTAGATCTAAATGACATTTTTTTTATATCAAAACTCGATCGTAATAAAGTTAATTTAAAATTTCTTTAATCTTATACGTAAAGAAAAAATTAAAAACTTGATTACATAAACTCCATGTGTTGCTTTTAACGATAGCAGTGGATCGGGAAAAAACGGATATTCTTTCAAACTTGTCTCGTTGGGATTAGGAATGAATCATACGTATTTGATGATAGACGTATACAAAAATACTCGTATAAACCCGTGCGAAAATGAACTGAAACTCATTCTCACCCTATCCCGCTGGGTTTCATTCTTCTTGCAAAACCATTTTTGAGGTTTTATAATTTTTTTATCAAATTATTTCTTAAATTTAAGAAATTAATTGTTATAGACGAGGACGATGGCGGAAACGGTGATTAAAATTTACTCCGCTAATAAGGGTAAACGAATATTTTTGAAACGAGTACGAAAGTGAAAACTACTCTCTTTGCCCTTGCCCTAATTCACTGCCATCCCTAGTCGCTTTCGATGCCCATTACTGATACTTTGGTGAGTCTAAGTTATAGGGGTGGCAATTTTTAAGATAAAAAGTTAAGAGATATATTATTTTCTTCTCGATCTCAATAACATAAATAAACATTTATACCCTTTTCTAGTAACTTGATTCCGAATGGAAGTATAACTACAAATTGTGTCTAAATTGCGTCAATCTTACCATATCAAAATTAGTGTAAAATTCTAACGAGATTAAAATCAGAACCGTTAAAACAAGCGAATTATTGTTATGGAGTGCGGAAAAAATTGACCAGCTCTCTCCACATTTTTTGATTCAACTGAGACTTTGATGTTCCCTCACTGTAGGAAGTAAGATTGTTAATGGTGCCGTTCCATTACGTAGGTGCGTACAAAATATGGGGGCACGGCTGCCACTCTTGTTTGAAAATGTCATGAAGGTTTTGGTGGCGGCTCCTTGTTGGAGTGGAGCCCACATGTGTCCCTTGGAATATCCGATATAATTGGAACGAGACGAAAATTATTGACACGCACCTTACACAAGAATACCGCGTACAAATCGAAAAAACGTGGAATTCACATGATAGTCCAATTGTGTGAGATTAAGCTTGGTACGAAACATAACCTTAAGTTTTGTTTGGATAACAGTAATTTTGATTAAGAATAGTGATATTCTCATTCTTAAACCATAGATTATTATTTTTGGATAATCAATTATTTAATAATTTGATTCGGGAATAAAATTGCTATGGTAATCAAATTCTTAATAATAGTAGGCATTATAAACTCATGGTTAATAGTGATAATCTCATATTTACATTGATTGGGTATTCTATAAAAAAGAATAAAAATTTCAAAACAAAGCTCTTTCGTAAAACTAATTTCATTTCAAAAATTAAGTACTCCTCCTAAAATAATCTCTTTTCTAAAACAATTTGACAATAACATTAATTCTCACACTAGATTATTGATAATAACCAAACACTAAATATTAGGTTACTATAACAAATACTAGTAATGAGATATTCATTTTCAATTAAGATTACTTTGTCATCTTAAACGTACTCTCCGTAATACCCAAGTCTAGCTAACAAATGTAATTAACAGCTAATTACAAATATTTGAAGTTTTTTACTTGTCTTCTTTCTTACTAGAGGACTCCTAATTAGCCTCCAACAGATCAATTCAATTTGAAGAGAATCTACTGCAGTTCTTGTTCTTGGATGTGGGATAGCGCGCAATGGGAGCTTTGAGGGCTCTCCCTTTTGTCTCTTTCCCTCATCTTGTTGTTCCTGTAAGCAAAGGAAGAAATCTAAGTTGAAGCTAAAATTGACATCACTTTGGTGTGGTTCTTGATCCTTTAAAAAAAAAGCCTTGTGGGTATTGACTAATATTCACTATACGAGTAAATATAGTGTGGTTTGAATCTTCCATGCTCCTTGGACAAGGGATTTCCTTGCTTTACTGTGTCATCTTCATTTTGTTTCACTTGGAATAAACGTAAGTGAAAAGGGATACTCAAATTAAAAGTAGAGCCCCGTATATATATCCAAAAATAATACAGAGTGACTTAAACATCCTTGTAGTTTAGGTAAAATATAAAAATCATAGTAAGGGTAAAAAAGGGAAAAGAAATCCTAATAAACTAGACTATCTATACTCCAACACTCCCCCTCAAGCTAGGCGCAAAAATGTCAACTAAGTCAAGCTTGACAACGGAGTCCCGAAGAATAGACAGAGTGACAGGTTTGGTAAAAACATCCGCAACTTGATCACTGGTCCCCACAAACGATGGAGTAACAAGACCACTGCTGACCTTCTCCCGAAGAAAGTGAACATCGATCTCTATATGCTTCGTTCTCTCATGTAGTACAGAGTCAGAAGCGAGCTGAATAGCAGATTGATTATCACAATATAATGTGGATGGAGAGGTCACTGAAAAACCCAACTCGTCAAGAATCGATCGTAGCCAGATAATCTCACATGTGCCAAGTGCCAATGCCCGATACTCTGCCTCTGCGGACGAGCGGGAGACAACTGCCTGCTTCTTGCTCTTCCAAGAGATAAGATGAGTCCCTCGAAAAGCACAGAAACCCGTAGTAGATCG
>CAUOFW020001325.1:118885-132396 GCA_963454935.2 Ilex paraguariensis
CCACAAGTGTAAATCAATGGAAGCAATATAAATAAAATAACAGAAAATAAATAAGCACACAAGATTTACGTGGTTCCCTCAAATAACTTGAGGTACATCCACGACGACCGGTAGGTCAGTTTCTTCCACTATCACCAAATCAGATTACAAAGTGGCCAAAAGGCATAAGCCTTACAAACACACCAAGGTGTAAATCACAAGAGGAAAATACCTCACAAAATAAGTGAACCAAATCTCCAAGAACAAACCGCAAGAAACCCAAATATCAAGTGAAGAAATATTACCCACTTGAAGAACAAATTTGCAGATTTTTCTGGCACCAAAAAGGAGAAGAAGAAGGCTGAATTTTTGTTGAACGAAAGACTGCCGAAAAATATGTCTTCTTGCCAAACCAACAGAGAATAGAAGAACTAAGAAACGACAAAACTTATAGTCTTTTGATGGCTGCCAAATTCCTTTTTAACTAGAAGACTCCAAACCAAGTCTTGTATAAGAGTCCTACACGGGTAAGCCACCAAAAAATTAGCAAATTGATGAGTCCCACTAAGGAGGGAAACCCAACAAAATCACCTCAAGATAAGATTTTTCTAGAAGGATAATCTACTGAGGTAGTTATCAATGACCCTTTATTTAGAAACAGATGATAAAAAAAAACAATTGGATTAAATTAAACTAAACCTTTTCTCCCTCTTCGTGTGGATAGTACTATGAATAAATTGTGCTTTGTCGACTNATCACGGATAATCATGAGTTCATCATCGGTAACTACAGCTGTATCAATTTGCTTTTTCTCTGAATTTTTCTCTTTGTTCTGCTCCTTGAACTTGAATTTTCTATATTCCCGCTTCATGTGCCCTTTCTTGTGACAATAATAGCATTCAACGTNCAGGGTTGAGTATTTGACGGGGCAAAAATTAACAAATGGGATAATAAATCACTAATCCAAACCATGCGAAGGAAAAAGCTCAGATAATGGGAAGACTTGGTCCATCCAATGATCTCTCTATCAAACATGATTCAAGAAATCGATCGATACCGATAGGACTCGATTGAGGTGTACCTAACTTGACCCATTTTGTTCCCTTATTAGTCCATCTTGTGTATAATTTTTGAATCTCACTCGGGACAATGTTTGATATCATTTCTTTTCTTTTTTTTCTTAATATCATTTCACATCAATGTCCTGTGACACGTTGATCGACGCGTCTCACTGAATTTTTATAACTTATACTCGATACTACAACTTTGGACCATTTTTTGAAATGACGCGTTTTAGTGATTTCTAATAACCCATAATCGATAGAGATTTCTTATAACTCATAATTGATAAAACGACATTGAACCATTCTCTAAAATGACGCGTCTCCATAATTTCTTATAACCTGTAATCGATATTACAACGTTTGAACTATACTCTGAAATGGAGATGGGAGAGGAAGCAGCCGGCCAGAATGCCATGAACAACGGGCAATGGCAACATTGGCTGGAAAGCCAATAATTCCAGACTGAAAGTGAGTGTTCACCAATATGGCTTAGGAACCATCTCCTTCATTGGAATAGACTATTGATTTCTGGACTACATGATTAACCAATTATGTTCACAATAGGTGGATGCATTACTTAGATCAGGCTGAGGTCAGGCGCTTCTCTAAAAAAAGCATTCATTGAAACGGTTACATTATATCATCATATTGATATGATGTAATAAGATAGCAAGTGGACAAAAAGATTCTATATAATTACACACTCATTTCATACAATAATTATTCATGTGGGATCCACTTATCTACTTGTTATCTTATTATTAGAGGGTCATACTATGTTAACGTGATAATATAGTGTAACCGTTGTAATAAATATTTTCTCAACCAATGATCCCGATACCCAAGCTTCTTGTTCAATGGTATAAGCAGGTTTTTATGTTTTTACTCTTTGTTTACATTTGACCTTCAATAGTGACATGAAGTTTTTATTTGTTGTAATGGTATAGTTAGTTATTCCATCAAGAGCTTGAATTCGAACTCACACCAACGACGAAGTGAGTGAATTTAATATTTGATAACTCTCTTAAAGTTAAATTAAAAGAGATTTATTCTTTATAAATTTTTCGGTCTTAATGTTGATTGTCTATCTTCAACCAGATTAAGTGAGTGAATTAATAGAGATGTGAACGAATTAATTCGAACCATAATACTAAAACAAATAATCCATTTTGGACTGAATTTGAATGTCCCTTGGGTGCTACGAACCGAACCTCATCAAAGTTAAGACTTCTTCTAAAAAACCCCTAGTCAATGGTATACTTTTGTGACCGATCAGGAAAACAAAAAAAAAAAATCCAAAAATGGTATCCTTCTGACTGGGCAAAAATTCAACGGGAAAATAGAACAATAATTGAGGTTATTATTTGCAGAAATTAAATAATTGAGGGATTTTTTTAATTAATCCAAAATAATTATGGTCAAATTAATCCATATCTGATTGTAACGTCAGCACCGCCGTAGCCGACGCTAAGGACAAAAACTAACATTTGAATTTTCCTAACTCTTCTTGTGCAATTCCGGGGGTTGGACAATCAACTTGAGTCCAATCCTAAATATATAATTTTTAATTTTAATCTTAATTCTAACCTTACATCGGGTTAAGAACCCGAGCACTGCCCGAGTTTAATTCGGCGCAGGCTTGGGTTGAATTAGGGTTAATAATTTCGGATTGATTTCGAGTTAATTTACCGGTTCAATTCACGTTGAATTTGGATAAAGTCCAAAATAAGTTTGTTGTTCTAAATATAATACATATATTACATAATATTCACCTAAATTAACAACCAATAACTTCAACAAAGTTTTTAACATAAAAATCATAATCATAACATAAAAACTATTACCACCAGTCCACTGCGAGAAAAACAAAGAAAGGGGGAAAGAGAACGAGAGAGATAAAAAACGATAGAACAAAAATAAAAAAAACATTGCTAATACTTTTTATATATATACTAGTCATAACCCGTGCTTGAAGGCACGATAAAATATAAAATTCGAATATTCAAAAAATTGATCTTATTATAAAATATATAAACTACAAATTAATTAAATATTAAATAATTAAATATATGATAAAAATGAGTGATGTAATATTTTTAAAAAATAAATATATAAATGATTATACATATGATAGAAATAAGTGATGCGATTTGACGTTTGAGTTTTAACAAAAGAATGATAGATGAAGTAAGTGATTGATGATTGTTTTGAAGGGAAAAATATGACTGAGATAAAATTCAAACACATTTATATTTTATTATATATATATATATATACTAGTCATAACTCGTGCCTTAAGACACGATAAAATATAAAATTTGAGTGTCAAAAAAATCGACCCTATTATATTAGTTTTTTTAAAAATATATTAACTACAAATTAATTAAATATTAAATAATTAAATATATGATAAAAATGAGTGATATAATATTTTTAAGAAAGAAATATATAAATGATTAAATATATGATATAAATAAGTGATGTGATTTAACGTTTGAGTCTAACAAAAAGATGATGAGTGAGGTAAGTGATTGATGATAGTTTTGAGAGAGAAAATATGACTGTGACAAAATTCATACACACTCCTATTTTATTATATATATATAATTTTTTTTTAATTTGTCAGGTTCGGATTGAACCCGTGAACTTGAGGCTTTAACCCGAGTCCAATCCAAATTAAATTCAGGTTTCAAATTTTTGACTCAAACCTAACTCAAGTATTTTAGTGAAAATTGGAAGTGAGTCCCCCTAGATGTACTTGTTTGGAGATAAGTTCTGCAAGAAAAGAGATTAAGTACATGTTTAAAATTATATGTAATGATTTAAGTCCATTTTTTTTTATCTCAAAAATACCCTTCCTTGAAAGGAAGTTAAATTATTTTCCTATTTTGAAAATTGTTATCATTTAATTTAATATCAATTAAAATATGTCAATAAAATCTCCATCATAAATTTAAAATTCAAATTCAAAGTTTTTTTTCTCTCTCTTTCTCTCCCTCCCTCTCTCTTTATATATATATATACACATACACGTTATTTTGTTATGGATGCAAGTATAATGGCTTTTATGTGGTGATAAGCATTGTTGTGGAGGTGATGACAACGTGATGGTTGGCGTTGCATGAGAGGTGACGATGGCGCAATGGTGGCAATGCTATAGTGAGGAAAGTGGTAGCCGAATTTATATATATATATATATACCTAACTTATAAATTCAAATTCATGTTACTGTTTTTGTTGAGTATATTACTGTTCATGTTAATATTATTTTGAGCATGTTACTACTATTATTTTACTAAATATTAATATTCAATGTTATTATTTTTTTTGAATATTATTATTTTTTGTGTTCGAATGATACTATTTTTTGTATTTGAATTTGAGAGGAATAATTATTATTAAATATGTTATAGTTTTTGTTAAACATGTTACTATTTTTGTTGAACATGTTACTATTGTTATTTTTTAAAAATATTAATATTAATATCAAATTTTTCAATTTTTTTATGTTTAAATGTTACTATTTTTTTATGTTTAAATGTATTATATTTTGTGTCCAAATGATAACTTTTTTTTGTATTTAAATGTTACTATTTTTTATTTTTAATGCTACTATATACTCCCTCCGTTCTTAAATATCTGTCGTTTAAGGTTTTTGCACAAAGATTAAGGAATCTATTAAATAGCTCTAATATGAGTAAAAAATAATTGCACAATACTAAAATATATTTATTCAATATGTATTGGGAAGGAAAAGAATATGAAAGACACTTAGCCTACACTTAATTTATTAAGTACTTATTAGAAAACAAAAATAAGGGTAAATTTGGAAGAAAAAATATTAATTATGTTTTGGTTTCATAAAACAACAGATATTGTGGAAAAAAAATTGGATAAAACGACAGATATTTAGGAATAGATGGAATATATATATATATACAAAATAGAGCGGAAGCAGAAAGCAGCAGAAATGAATAGGAAATTGAAATGTAAGATAAATATTAACAAGATAATTACACACAAGTATATTTACAATACTTACTGGACTAGCACTAAATGGGCTAGCCGACTAAGACTGATACAAGTGTGTGAAATAGTAGCATCTCATACTTGGAGCTTTACAATCTGCAATATGGTTTTAATAAACGGAGAAAATAAAATGAGTGAATTCTGGAGAATTCAATCCTGTCCTTCTTCTTCAGTCTGATCCCCTTATATAGAGTGTGGGAGGAATCAGGTCCTCATTTGCAATGATCAAGGCTTTTGCAAAGTAGGTAGACAAAGAAAATGGTAGAGGACAAAAGTCTCTGCTTTCGGTGATAAAGTAGAGGTGAATTACTTTTACTAAGGGAAAAGCAATTCTGATGGTCAAAAGGCTAGGTGAATTACTTTTACTAAGGGAAAAGCAATTCTGATAGTCAAAAGGCTATTACTAGGGGGAANAAGTAAGCAGACAAAGGAAAGGGTAAAGGACAAAAGTCTCTGCTTTCGGTGATAAAGTAGAAGTGAATTGCTTTTACTAAGGGAAAAGCAATCCTGATGGTCAAAAGGCTATCACTAGGGGGGACAGCCACAGGATATAGCCATGTGATGGCCTTATCGTTACATGTGATGGGCAGCTTTTCTGTCTTATTGGGGAGACAGTAGTGATGGAAGCCATCACAAGTAAAGAAAAGAATCACGGGCTAGCTAAATCTGCATCATCTAGGTCATCATATCCTTCATACGGATCTTGGGCAAATGGGCTCATGGGTGGAGCTATTGATCCGGATGATGATGCTGGGGATGATCCAGAGTTGCTTGCAGCTTGGGCTTGCTGGATTAGTTCCTGGGCCATTGCAAGCAATTGGGCCGCTGTTGGAGCTTGCTTTGTAGAGTCCTTAGAAGAGGATCTCTTTGGTTTTGACTTGGTCGAACTCTCAGCAATAATCTGTTCTTTTTTAACAGGAAGTGATGCTGAGACCTTGAGTGTTGGCATGGGATTTTTTGAAGGAGTAACGGGAGGCAAGGGTTTTGGAGCCACTTGTGGGGCTGGAACCTTGACTGGATAATCCTTCTGAATAGCCTCGAGAATAGTCTGATATTGGTACCTTGGCCACCATTTCACAGAATATTGTCTGCAAATATGATGATCAATAATTCTCCATTGCCACCTGCAAATCCAAGATATTCTGTACCTGCAGAAAAAGGTTAGTAAAATAGGAATGGGGAATGCGGACTGCTGTTTACTAGGAGTAAATGCAGAGGAGAAGATAAGGAATTGATCATGAAGATCTCTGGGAAGAATTTCAATGGCGGGGCCATGAACCTGCCACCACCTTACAAACCAGGAGGGAATCTGGCTTTTGAAATTCTTATCAAATTGAATGAACCAGGAGTGATCTTGAGAAGCACTCTGGTAGAGGATAAGTTTAGTCCATGACTCAATGTAGTCATAATAACTAAACTTAATATTATGTCCAGGAAGGTCTCGGAGGGTAGAAGGGTGAGAACCCCAATCTTTAATGGACATAATGTTCTTAATAAATAGGGAATGGTAGATAGCCACACTAGGGTCCTTTTTATCAGGAATTCCTTTGATAAAAATAGACTGGGTGAAGAAAAGGATATCTTGGTGAAATACAAAAGTTTTTTCAGGATGGGAAGGAACAAAGGTCCATCCTTCTCCAAGATAGGCATTGACCAAATCCAATGTATTGGTTAAATGGGCATGGATTGGTTCAATAGCAAATATGTTTATGACTGGGTTTTTGTTGGTATAATCTGTTGATGGGCCTTTGGGTAATGGGCCTGATCGATAGAATGGATCAACAAGTAGGCTGGTTGATNGGTATAATCTGTCGATGGGCCTTTGGGTAGTGGGCCTGATCGATAGAATGGATCAACAAGAAGGCTGGTTGTTGGTGGCACTTGCTGGGCCATTTGGGAAAAGGTCTTTGGGTTTACTAGAGTAGGCTGAATGGGTCGGCTTAATGGGCCAACTGGTCTACCAAGAGGTGTAAACCTGTTAGCAATGGTCAAGGCACTAGAATGGCCAGGAGCATTAGCTGAAGCATAGGTAGAATAGGTTGGCTTAGGTAGTAGTGCCAAAGAAGGAAGAAGACCCACCTTCTTTGGCATTACTACCTAAGCCGANAATATTGTATCCTAAAAATCTAATATTGGTTTGGAATAACTTAATTTTGCTAGCTGAGATGACTAAACCATTATGTTTGGCAGTCCCTATAAAAACATGAAGGTGTTTCCAGTGTTCATCTATTGTTTTGCTAANTTCTTCCTTCTTTACTGAGGCAATTGCTTGGGCCAACATTTGGTTAAGTGTATCCTTGCCTGTTCCCCCCTGTTTTTTGGAGGAGGACGAGGGTTTAGGAGTTTTTTTGTCCGCCATTGGGTTCCTGCAGAAATTCACGAGTTAGGAAATCAGGGATGCAGTTATTACTGCCCTTAATATAGTCTATGTCAAAATCAAAAATACTTAAAATGGATTGCCATCTGGCAAAAATTTGTTTACTAGCAATATTTTGGACATCTTTTTGTAAAACATCTTTTGCAGATTTGCAATCAACTCTGATGAGAAATTTCTGATTTAATATATCATCCTGGAATTTTGAGACACACAGGATAATAGATAAGAGTTCTTTTTTAATGGTAGAATAATTTATTTGAGTTGTGTTCCAAATACCAGAATGGAAACGAACAATTTGTTCAGGAGAAGTAGGAGATTCTTTCTGAAGCAAAATACCACCATAACCAATGTTAGAGGCATCAGTTTGAATGATCTTGAAAGAATTGATGGAGGGAATTCCAAGGCAAGGCAAGGTTTTGATATATTTTTTGACTTGCTGGACAATAGAAGTATGTTCAGGTGTCCAAGGAGTAGGATTGTCTTTGAGCCGAGAATAGAGAGGTTTGACAGTTTGCCTAAGATTCTGATAGAAGTCAGAAACATAGTTAAGGGAACCTAAGAACCTCTGCAATTGGGTTTTGTCAAGGATTTCATCTGGGAACTTTTCAGCAAATAGAATGGCTCTACTAATGGGAACTATGGTAGACTGCTGAATATTGTATCCTAAAAATCTAATATTGGTTTGGAATAACTTAATTTTGCTAGCTGAGATGACTAAACCATTATGTTTGGCAGTCCCTATAAAGGCATGAAGGTGTTTCCAATGTTCATCTATTGTTTTACTAAAGATAAGAATATCATCAATGTAGACAATAGAGCAATGGGATAATTTAGAGAATATATCATTCATAATATTTTGAAATTCGCTTGGTGCATTTTTGAGGCCAAAAGGAACAACATTCCACTNAGTGTTTTTGTCCGCCATTGGGTTCCTGCAGAAATTCACGAGTTAGGAAATCAGGGATGCAGTTATTACTGCCCTTAATATAGTCTATGTCAAAATCAAAAATACTTAAAATAGATTGCCATCTGGCAAAAATTTGTTTACTAGCAATATTTTGGACATCTTTTTGTAAAACATCTTTTGCAGATTTGCAATCAACTCTGATGAGGAATTTTTGATTTAATATATCATCCTGGAATTTTGAGACACACAGGATAATAGATAAGAGTTCTTTTTTAATGGTAGAATAATTTATTTGAGTTTTGTTCCAAATACCAGAATGGAAACGAACAATTTGTTCAGGAGAATTAGGAGATTCTTTCTGAAGCAAAATACCACCATAACCAATGTTAGAGGCATCAGTTTGGATGATTTTGAAAGAATTGATGGAGGGAATTCCAAGGCAAGGCAAGGTTTTGATATATTTTTTGACTTGCTGGACAATAGAAGTATGTTCAGGCGTCCAAGGAGTAGGATTGTCTTTGAGCCGAGAATAGAGAGGTTTGACAGTTTGCCTAAGATTCTGATAGAAGTCAGAAACATAGTTAAGGGAACCTAAGAACCTCTGCAATTGGGTTTTGTCAAGGATTTCATCTGGGAACTTTTCAGCAAATAGAATGGCTCTACTAATGGGAACTATGGTAGACTGCTGAATATTGTATCCTAAAAATCTAATATTGGTTTGGAATAACTTAATTTTGCTAGCTGAGATGACTAAACCATTATGTTTGGCAGTCCCTATAAAAGCATGAAGGTGTTTCCAATGTTCATCTATTGTTTTACTAAAGATAAGAATATCATCAATGTAGACAATAGAGCAATGGGATAAATTAGATAATATATCATTCATAATATTTTGAAATTCGCTTGGTGCATTTTTAAGACCAAAAGGAACAACATTCCACTCATAGTGCCCAAATGGTGTGGTAAAGGCAGTTTTATATCTGTCTTTCTCAGCAATTTGTATTTGCCAGAAACCAGATTTCAAGTCGAATTTTGAAAATATCATGGCATTTTTTAATCTTTTGATTAGGTCTTGCTTGTTGGGGATGGGATATCGGATCCATTCCAAAACAGCATTCAAAGGTTTGTAATTGATTACAAGCCTAGGAGTTCCTCTTTCTAATTCTGCATTTTTTACAACATAGAAAGCAGGACAAGACCAAGGAGATTTAGATTTCCTAATGATATTATTTTTAAGAAGTTCAGAAATTTCTTTTTTACAAATTTCCATGACTTCATGGTTCATTTGGATTGGCCTAGATTTAGTAGGGATCTGTTTTTCATTAAATGTTTTAATATAAGGAAGTTCGACTGTATGTTTTTTCCTATGCCAGAAGGCTGTAGGAAGCATAGAGCAAACTTCATTTTCAAGTCTTTCTTTGAACTGATTAATCTTCTCATTTAAGATTGGACATTTTAGTTGTTCTAAAAGTCTTTTATGATCAATTTCTTGTTTAAGAAAATTTATCTGGCTAATTTTTCTAAGGTACTTGGAAACAGATTCATCTTTAAGTTGCCTGAGTTCTTTTACTTCAGGTTTGAGTAGGAAATTAAAATTAACTTGTTGATTAAGAGGTCGGGTGACTAATCCTTCATTAGTTATCTGAAATGGAGTCAGAAGATAAATAAAGGGTAATCCTAAAATTACTTCATCAGTCATATCTTTTACTAAGACAAATGAGGTTTTAAAACAAACATTGTCATGGCAGATATGAGCTTTAGGTAATTTATATTTGACATCCATGTTTGTACCATTAGCTGATTTTAATTTTTGAATGGTTTTTTCATAGTACTTGGTTGGGATAAGTCCTTCTTGCATGCAGTTTACATCTGCACCTGTATCAATAAGGGCTACTGTATTAATAATAAAATCATTTGCTATAATGATTTTGATTTGGAAATACCATTTTTGTAATTTAATTTCTTTGATAGAGTTAATTTGATTTTCTGTTTGTAGACACCCATCGTGAGATGGCAGCTTCGTTAAACCAGAGTTTTCCACATTGAAGGTGGAGGTTACGGGTATCCGCTGGGGGAGTGTCTTATTTGATTTATCAGTTTTATCACTGTCAGATTGGTAATTATCTTGAGGTTCTTGCTCAAGAGTGTCGGATAAAAGACTTAATTTTTCTGCCAAGAGTTTATCTTGTGCCTTTAAATCTTTTATTTCAACTTTTAATTTATTAATTTCACTATAAAGATCTTGTAAGGTTAATTCTTTTTTCTTTTCCTTACTAAATCTTTCCATAGTTTTGTTAATGCTAATTAAAGGTTTTTCTATTATAAGATGTTTGTTTTTATCTGTTTTGACAAACAGATCCTTAAGATTTTTTATATATTTAGATTTTAATTGCGGTTCTTCAATTTTACTGATTAAGTCAATTAAAATTTGTTCTTCAGTTTGTTCTGTGATTACTCTTACTTTTTTACAACAATTGTCATTACATCCTAATTTAATATCAGGTTCGCTTGTTGTAGAAGGTGTAGAAGAGTCAAGGGAATTATCAGAATCAAGGGAATTATCAGAATTGTCTGAGTCTTCCGGATTATGAAGTCTGAAGATTTTTAGGATTTCTTCAGTCTCTTCATTGGTTAGATTAAGTTTTTTAACTTCTTTTTTAATTGGGCAATCAGGACTTTTGTGACCCTTTTTCCCACAGTTATAGCAGGTTATAGTGTCTTTATTGGTGTTTAACCATTTAGACATTTTCCCTGTTTTCTTAGGTTTTGGTCTAAAAGTCTTTTTGGATTTTTTATAGAATTGAGGTTTAGTGAGTAAATCTTTATTATTCTTATAATAAGATTTATGTCTCGAATATGACTTATGTTTTTTATGGGATTTGTGCTTAAGTTTTTTAGAGGTTGATGGTGCTACTGGAGGGAGACCATATTGTTCACAAAAATTCCCCATTTCATATTTGGCTTTCTTTTTATCGTTTTGTAATTGTTTACTGATCTTAAGATCAATACACATCCTAAGTCCTTCCTTTTGGATAGTACTAACAAGTTGGTCATAAGTCAGTGAATCATATTCTATGATCTCAGTGTCTTTACTAAGGGCTTCTCTGATTTTATGGGCAAATAGATTAGGTAAACCATTAACAAATTTTTCTTTCCAGAATGATTTATTACAGTCTGGGCGAAGCATAACTCTATTGATAAAAACATCTTTATACCATCTAAAGTCACTAAGTGTTGGGCACCTGAGGTTACTAAGCTGGTCATGAATCCTAGCTTCAATATTACTTGGTGTACCAACAAAATGTTTGACAATGGTAAATATTAAAGTGTTTAAACCATCTGGTTTTGATCTGCCAAGTCTCTCATCAAAAATTGGAATGCCATCATCATCAAGAACAACAGCATTTCTAATATCATCCCTAGAATCTGGAGTAAGGTAATTGTCCCACCAACTCCTCAGTACTCCAGTAAATCCTGAGGTAACTAAGTCGACAATTTGGGGTTCAGGATCATTAAGGTTATTTACATAACTATTAATGACCATAGACATGTGATGAATTTTGTTGAGAATTTCTTGCTCACTTAATCCATCTATGTTCCATTCATAGAGCTTGTTTGATTGAACTGAAAATTGGTTAGAAATATTTTTTTCTTCAAATTGAATATCTGGAGGAGTAGGTTTGGAGTACCAATTTTTTGTAGAACTAGAAGGAAAAACCAGCTTATTGATTTTAGAAATAGGTGCACTTATGCTTATGTCAGTGAACTGTTTTTCTAAGCTTTCAATTTCTTCCTCAGATGAAGATATGGAAGTTTCAGTTTCAGTTTCAGAATTTTTGTTAATTACAGTTACTTGAGAGGTTTGTGATGTTTCGGTTTGTGCATCTAATTTTTTAATTAACTGATCAATCTTGGCAATCCTAAGTTGATCTGGTATTCCTAATTTAGTCCTATCTTCTGGTAGGGTTACTAGAGGTTTTTCTAATTTCTTTGGAGAAATAGGTATTTTTTCAATTTTGTTTTCAATTTTATCTAATTGTTGGCCTAAAACAATTAAACTTTGATTAGTAAAATTGTTTTGTTCAATTACTCTCTTCTGAAATTTGTCTAAAGCTGCTTGTTCTGTTGATGCCTTAGTATTTTCAGGAGGAGGGATCTTAAATGGTGAAGCCACGATTTGTTTGTCAGCAGAATTAAATGTAAAAGTTTGGGTTGGAGGATGACTAGAAGAGACAGTTCCTGAATCCGTAGTTTTCCATTTATGTTTTGTTATTACTTTTACATCTCTGTGACAAGAGTCGAGGTAATCAAAAAATTCAATCTCAGATTCAATTTTGTGCATTGTTTTAATCCATTGAACTTGAATTTCTTTTCTTTGTTGTTCATTAAAGTTTTTAAAGAATTCTTTATTTCTAAGTTCATTCTTAACCTTCCTTCTTTTTAATTTAGCTATGTCTGGTAGAAATAAAGTACTAGATTTTGTATTTATGACATAGAGTTGATGACTTAAATCTGGATTAGGTTTAAGACTTTCAAGATCAGAAGCAGTGGGTGATGGAGTAAAATCATCTTCCTTATCCCTATCTTCTTCTTCTTTAAATCTAGAATATGTGTTAACTAAAGGAGGTTTGTGAGTATAATGAGGTCTGCTAAGGTGTGGAGATGACTCATTATCTACTCCTTTCATTTTGTATTGTTTTTCAAGTTGGTTAATTCTGAATTGTAATTCTTTTGCAATTTCTTTATCTCTTTGGGATATAGTAGAATCAACATCTGATCTTCTTCCTTCATTAATCCTAATAGGTTCATTAAATCTACTAGACCTATGGGATCTGGCTGAATCGAAGGAGATCCTAACCATTCCATCAGAAAGCTGCTGGACAGTTTCAAGATTGGTAGATGTTGTTTCTTTGTCTTTATCATGGTTCTCATTAGTGACTAGCCAGGATTCTGGAAGTTCAATGTCTTTCCATTGGAGTCTTTTGGGGACTTGGACATTAGCTTCACTGGTACTAGGTTGGATTAGCAGAGTACTTTCTTTAGGGCTTTTCTTTAATGCATGTACATTCATGTTGGTGGTTATGCATTTGTAATAGACCCTATAGATTAAAGCTAAAGAAGCAGTTTCTTTTACTAAGTCTAAGATTTGTCCAGA
>CAUOFW020001325.1:144456-166320 GCA_963454935.2 Ilex paraguariensis
AAACTTCATCAGTAGTAGAAGTAGGTGCTGCTGGCAAATCATTGTTAGAAATGGCAGAAGGCAAAACCAATGATTCTGCATCAGAGGAAGGCTCTATGTTCTGCAATGAGAAAGGAAAAATAGTTTCATAGAAGATAACATCTCTGGACAAAAAAACTGAATGAGTTTGGAGATCAAACAGTTTATAGGCTTTGCTAGCTAATGCATTGCCAATGAAAGCACATTGCTTGGCTCTAGAATCAAATTTGGATCTATATCTTTTAAGAGTTAAAGCATAACATAAACAGCCAAAGACTCTTAAATGAGAATATGAAGGTTTGTGAGAAAATAGAACCTCAAATGGTGACTTTCCAGAAAGAAAATGAAATAGAATTCTGTTAATGAGATAAGCAGCAGTTAAAACACAATCACCCCAAAAAAAATTGGAAGATTTGCTTGAAAACGAAGTGCTCTAGCTACTTTCAAAAGATGTTGATGTTTCCTTTCCACAACCCCATTTTGTTATGGTGTGTCAACACAACTCAATTGATGAATAATGCCTTTAAAAGAAAAGAAAGCAATCATGACAAATTCTTGACCATTGTCAGATCGGATAACTTTGATTTTGGGATTAAATTGAGTTTCTACAAGAGCATAAAACGACATTATCAAAGACTGTGTTTCAGATTTAGTTTTCATGAGATAAACCCAAGTATACCTAGTAAAATCATCAACAATTGTAAGAAAGTCATGTGCTCCATTTATAGGAGTAAGATAAGGTCCCCAAATGTCACAATGGATGATTTCAAAAGGTACTGGTATTTTACTAGTACTGATTGGAAAAGACAACATATTCTGCTTAATATAATGACAAATGCTACAATGAGTATCACTAGAATTTGAAATTTCAGGGACTGTTCTTTATAAAGAATCTAGTCTTTGTTGAGATAAGTGTCTCAATCGAAAATGCCACAGATGTGAAGATACATCTGTGTTACATTGAATAGAAGAAACAGTAGAAACTTTTTGTGGTTGTGTTCTCAGCAGAAAATACAGCCCTCTGCTTTCTTTACCCACCCCAATTGTCCTCCATGTTAACAGGTCCTGTATGAAGCAATGACCATGAAGAAATAAAAAAACAAGAAGAAATTTGTTGCGATAGTTTGCTAGTGGAAAGAAGATTGTATTTGAAAGAATGCACACAAAGGACATTAGTCAATATAAGGGAATCAGAAATTTAACCGTGCCTGTATGAGTTATGTTAAGAGTATTAGGGTAGTATATATAAATTGTTAATAGTGTTAGGGTATTATGTGTAAATACAAGAGGGTGTGTATGTGCAATTCTTATAATTATGAGTTACCAATAAATACAAGTGATGTATCAGGGCTAAGTTAAGTTTTTAACCTTTCTCTATTTCTCCCAAAATATTGTCTTTAATATTATTATGTTAATCTTCCAAACTTAATATAGTATCAAAGCAATACGATCCTAAATACAAATTTTAGCGTGAATTTGTGTTGAGAAAATTACCTTGGTTGGTGGTGTTACTGTTGGGGTGCCACTGTCGAAGTTCAGACATTGTGGTGGTGTGGTGGCTTCTACAGTGGTGTTGTGGTGTTGCGGTGTTGTGGCTTCTGCAGGTGGAGTGGTATCGTAGTGTTGTCGGGGCCTTTAGTCGACTGTGGTGGACGTGTGGTGGTCACTATGGTGCTGCGGTGGTGTGGTGTGTAACGCCATCAAAGACTAGGCCTCTGGGAACACATGTGGTGGTCGCAGTGGTGCTGCGGTGGTGTGGTGTGTGACGCCGTCGAAGACCAGGCCACTGGGAACCCTAATTTTAATGAAGAAGAGATCCAACAGGTTGGATCAAATCGGGTCAAGCCCATTATTTTAAGTTCAACCCACGGTTCAACCCAAGACTTGGTCCAGCTTAGACAGGTTCAACGGTCCAGAGCCCCTATCTGGTTCGGTTCAGCAGTCCAGAGCCCCTATCCGGTCCAGTTCAATGGTCCAGCCCCCTATCTTGACCGGTTCAGCAGTCCAGGACCTTTTTCAGTCCAGTTCATTGGTCTAGCCCTCCTATCTTTACCGGTTCAGCGATCCAGTCTCCCTTTTTCTTTTGGTTCAGCATACAAGGTCCATTTATTATGGAACCCAAGCAAGACACAAGGTCCATTACTCTATCTTTGTCCCCTCTAACTCTTATTAATGGTCCCATGACCTCTGTTAAACTCAATAGAACCAATTATACTTTATGGTCTCGATCTATTCAAGTCTTTCTTCAAGGTAAAGGATTTAAGAAATATTTGGTGAGTCTTAAACCCAAAGAAGATACTCCTGGGTATGATCAGTGGGAGCAAGAGGACGCTCAAATTATTTCTTTATTATTGAATTGCATTGAGCCTAGTATTAGTTCTACTCTACTCTACCTTGACACTGTCAAGGAGATATGGGATCACTTGGCCACTATGTATTCTAGTACAGGTAATTTTACCCGTGCATATGAGGTGTGCAAGGAGTACTTTCAATTAGAGCAGGGTACTCTGAGCCTTGCGAATTATTACTCTCATGTTCGGGGAGTCTGTGAGGAGATGAAGACCTACTATCTGTTTACTACTGATGCAACAGTTTGGCAGAAGCAACATAAGGACATGAATGTTGTTAGATTTTTGGTAGGATTGAAACTTGAATATGAAGCTATTCATTCTCAGATTTTGGGTGATTCTAGTCTTCCATCACTGCTTGAGGTTTTCTCTCGTTTACAGTGTGCTACACTGTCTACTCCTTTAGGCATTAATCATGGTGTCTCCACTAATCGGTCAGCACTTGTGGTTCCTAGTAGCCATAGTGATGATCATCGAGGTGGACGTGGTGGTCGAGGAGGTCGTACGGGTGGTCGTGGAGGTCGCAATGGATCCCGTTCCTATTCTCACTGTGGTCATGAAGGACACACTGTTGACTTCTGTTGGGATTTACATGAAAAATCTTCGGGTGCTACTAATCAGGCTTCTTATTAGGATGACACCTCGGTTGTTGCTTCCATACCTCAGTCTTCTTATCAGGATGACACCTCGGTTGTTGCTTCCATACCTCAGTCAGCTCCGCCAAACACTAGGTTAGTTACTATTACACTGGGTCGAGAGGAGTAAGCTAAGTTCTTGTCCCAGCAACAGACTTTCCATCTCCCTTCACTGTTACTTTTGCCCAATCAGGTACTGCTTCCACTTGTTTATTGTCCTCCACCCGCAGTCCCTGGATCATAGACTCTGGCCCTTTTGACCACATGACTGGTGCGTCTGATATTTTTTCTACTTATCAATCTACTACTTTCACACATAGTGTTACTCTTACTAATGACACTTATTCTAAAGTTTCAAGTTTAGGGACTACTCACTTAAGTCCTGATATGTCCCTATCATCCGTGTTATTTGTTTCTCATTTTTCTTTTAGTTTACTTTTCATTAATAAAATTACCCGTTCTCTCAATTGTTCTATAACTTTTTACCCTTCTTATTGTGTCTTTCAAGATCTCAAGACGAAGAGGAAGATTGATACGGGACATAAAGCTGGTAGCTTATATTACTTTGATTTTGATTCACCTACTCGGGCTTTACAAACCTCGTTATCTCCTTTTCAATGACATTGTCTTCTTGGACATCCTTCTCTCCAAAATTTGAAGTGTCAAATTCTCAGTCTTAGCTGTGTGTCGTCTTTGTCTTGTAAAGGTTGTCAACTTAGTAAGTATCACCGTGTGTCATTCCAGTTTAGAGTCAATAATTGTATGTCTAGTCCATTTGAGTTAATACATTCTGATGTATGGGGTCCAATAAATAATATTTCATCTAATAAATATCTTTATTTTGTGTCTTTTATGGATGACTATTCTCGTGTGACTTGGTTATTTTTTATGAAAGCTCGGTCTGAATTATTTTCTATATTTGAAACCTTTCGTAAGGAAATAAAAACTCAATATGGATGTCGTATACGTATTTTACGTTCTGATAATGCTCGAGAATATGAATCTGATTCTTTTTCAACTTATCTTAGTAAAACTGACATTATTCATCAGACTTCCTGTGCTTACACATCTCCACAGAACGATGTTGTTGAACGCAAGAACCATCATTTGTTGGAAGTCACCCATGCTCTGTTATTTCAGATGAATATTCCTCGATATTTTTGGAGTGATGTTGTTCTTACTGCTTGTCACCTTATTAATCATATGTCATCCTCTGTGTTAAATGGACAAAGTTCATATTCTGTCATTTTTCCTGATAAACCCTTATTTTTCCTATCTCCTAAGATTTTTGGATGTGTCTGTTATGTTCATAATTTGGGTCCTGGGTTTGATAAACTTGATCCTCACGCTACTAAATGTGTATTTCTTGGTTATTCCCGCACACAGAAAGGATATCGTTGTTACAATCCTACTCTGTGACGATACTTTACTAGTGCCGATGTTACATTTGAGAANTTTCCTATCTCCTAAGATTTTTGGATGTGTCTGTTATGTTCATAATTTGGGTCCTGAGTTTGATAAACTTGATCCTCGCGCTACTAAATGTGTATTTCTTGGTTATTCCCGCACACAGAAAGGATATCGTTGTTACAGTCCTACTCTGTGACGATACTTTACTAGTGCCGATGTTACATTTGAGAAATTTGTTCCATATTTTTCAGCACCTTCTTAACCCTTGGATCTAAACTTTGGGTCACCTCTTGTACCACCATCATCTTCAGATATTCCATTGCCCACTGTATTACCGTCTACTTTACCTCTTCGTGTATACTCTCGTCGTCCTCAACCATCGACTGAGGTGTCCGTACCGTCTTCCTTGCCGCCTTCTGATCCTGGTTCATCAGGTAATTTAGACTCTTTACCTATTGCTCTTCGAAAAGGTACACGTTCGTGTGTTACTAATTATCTCATTGCTCATTTTGTTTCATATGATGTCTTATCTCCTATCTTCTCTTGTTTTACCTCTCAATTATCTATTATATCTATCCCTNTGCTCTTCGAAAAGGTACACGTTCGTGTGTTACTAATTATCCCATTGCTCATTTTGTTTCATATGATGTCTTATCTCCTGTCTTCTCTTGTTTTACCTCTCAATTATCTATTATATCTATCCCTAAGCATTTACAAGATGCATTATCTGATCCGGGTTGGAAGAAAGCTATGGAGGATAAGATGGATGCCTTACATCATAATGGGATTTGAGATCTTGTTCCTTTACCCCCTGATAAACGAACTGTTGATTGTCGTTGGGTGTATACTGTTAAATTTCATCCGGATGGTTCTATGGAGCGTCTCAAAGCTCGGCTTGTTGCAAATGGCTTTACTCAGACCCATAGTGTTGATTATGAGGAGACTTTCTCTCTTGTTGCCAAAATTTCCTCTATTCGTATCTTGATTTCTTTGGCTGCTAATCTTGATTGGCCCTTATTTCAGTTAGACGTCAAGAATGTCTTCCTACATGGTGACTTGGTTGAAGAGGTTAACATGGAGCAGCCACCTGCGTTTACTACTCAGGGGGAGTATGGTAAGAATGTATGTCAGTTAAAGAAATCTTTGTATAATTTGAAGCAGTCACCGAGGGCATGGTTTGGTAAGTTTTTAGATGTTGTTTTAGAGTTTAGTCTTCTTCGATGTCAGACAGATCATTCTGTGTTTCATAGACAGACAGATGCTGGATATGTTCTATTGGTGGTCTATGTAAATGATATTGTAATTACTAAAAATAATTTTGATGGGATTGCCAAGTTAAAAATCTTCTTACAGGATCGATTCCATACTAAGGATTTGAAAAAACTCAGATATTTCTTGGGATTGAAATGGCTCGATCTAAACAGGGTATTTGTTTATCACAGAGAAAATATATACTTGATATGCTAGAGGAAGTAGGTTTGTTGAGAGGTAGACCGATTGATGTGCCTATGGATCCGAATCAAAAACTACTAATGGATGATGGTGCACTGTTTGAGAATCCGGGTCGGTATCGCAGATTGGTTGGGAAGCTTNAACTACTAATGGATGATGGTGCACTGTTTGAGAATCCGGGTCGGTATCGCAGATTGGTTGGGAAGCTTAATTGTCTCACTATTACTCGACTAAAAATTTTCTATGCAGCAGTATAGTAAGTCAGTTCATGGGGTGTCCTAGAGTACCTCATTGAGAGGCGGTCACTCGTATTCTACAATATCTTAAATGAACNAGTAAGTCAGTTCATGGGGTGTCCTAGAGTACCTCATTGAGAGGCGGTCACTCGTATTCTACAATATCTTAAATGAACTCCTGGACTTGGACTGTTATATCGAGCTAATGGACATCTTAGAGTGGAAGGTTTCTCAGATGCTGATTGGGCTGGCTCTCGTTCTAATCGGAGATCAACCACTGGTTATTGTACTTTCTTAGGAAGTAACGTTGTCTTATGAAAAAGTAAAAAATAATCTGTGGTAGCAAGATCTAGTGCTGAGGCTAAATATAGGGCAATGACGCATACGACGAGTGAGTTGACGTGGCTGCTACACTTTCTTCAGGAAATTGGATTTCCAGTTCAACTTTCTTTACAGTTGTTCTGTGACAACCAGACAGCTATCCATATCGTTGTCAATCCGGTGTTTAACGAGAGAACCAAACATATTGAGGTTGATTGTTACTTTATTTGGGACAAGATAGTAGCTGGAGAAATTACGACTCCATTTGTGAAATCTAAAGATCAGCTTACAAATATGTTTACCAAAGCATTGAGTCATATACGTCTTACAGAGATTTGTTCCAAGCTTGGATTATATGATATTTATAATCCAGCTTGAGGAGGAGTGTTAAGAGTATTAGGGTAGTATATATAAATTGTTAATAGTGTTAGGGTATTATGTGTAAATACAAGAGGGTGTGNCAAAGCATTGAGTCGTTCACGTCTTACAGAGATTTGTTCCAAGCTTAGATTATATGATATATATAGTCCATCTTGAGGGGGAGTGTTAAGAGTATTAGGGTAGTATATGTAAATTGTTAATAGTGTTAGGGTATTATGTGTAAATTCAAAAGGGTGTGTATGTGTAATTCTTATGATTATGAGTTATCTATAAATACAAGTGATGTATGAGGGCTAGGTTTAGTTTTTGAACCTCTCTTTCTCTCTAATATTGTTTCTAATATTGTGTTATGTTAGTTCTCTCAACTTAACATAGATCATAAAATTTTGATTATATTATTTAGAAATACGAAGTGTATGAAGATGATGAAACAAAAGGCTACTAATATATGCATTCAATGGTTTCTTGAATCCAATAATACTTTTTGGCATTAAAACACAAGACTAAGAAAACTCCTAAATATAATTTACTAATCTAAAACTATTCCACCACCACATGAATTTAAGAAGTCTGATAACAAAACTAATTATACTCATTATAATAATCAATGTTATCAGAATCGGACCAGTCATCGAACCGGCTAAGGGACTGGGTCAATGGTTCACTTGTTCAATTNGCAAAAGGCTACTAATATATGCATTCAATGGCTTCTTGAATCCAATAATACTTTTTGGCATTAAAACACAAGACCAAGAAAACTCCTAAATATAATTTACTAATCAAAAACTATTCCACCACCACATGAATTTAAGAAGTCTGATAACAAAACTAATTATACTCATTATAATAATCAATGTTATCAGAATCGGACCAGTCATCGAACCGGCTAAGGGACTGGGTCAATGGTTCACTTGTTNCTCATTATAATAATCAATGTTATCAGAATCGGACCAGTCATCGAACCGGCTAAGGGACTGGGTCAATGGTTCACTTGTTCAATTGGTAGGTCAACTGGTCGGACCGGTAATATAATAAAAAATAAAAAAATAATTATAAAACATCATAATTTAGCTAAAAAATGTAAAATATGTTTAAAATGCATATAATTTGTCATATGACAACAAAAATCAACAATAAAATATCAAATCCCTCATCTTTGATGATACTCACATTAAAATATCATTAATTGGGTTTGTAGATAGATATCTACTAGACCAACTTGAGACAGAGTAATCAAACCATAACTCTCTGGTCTTCATTGTTTCTCTCTACCAGCCCAACAACAGCCCACTCACAAATTCACTCTAATCCCTCGTACAAAAAAGTACTGCACATATAGAAACTTCACAAACAGGCATAAAGATTGTAAATAGCTGGTTGCTGATCGCTATCGCTGATCGGTGGTTGCTGTTCCCTAGTTGCTGATCGGTGGTTGTTGCTCCTTGGTATGCTGATCGTTGGTTGCTGTTCCCTGGTATGCTGATTGCTGGTTGCTGCTTGTTGGTAGCTTGGACGTTGGTTGCTGTTCATTCGTAGCCTGGAGTGGTGGCTTCTGCGATTTAGGGCAGAAGAATAGCCTAAATAAAAACAATGGCAATTTATTTGGTTTGTCTTCTAGAGTGGTGGCTTCTGCAGATTGNCAGTTAGTCAGTTGTTTGATTCGGAATTTTTAATTCACTTTTCTTCTATTGGTTGAATTGTCCTAGATCCACTGTCCAAGAAGCTGATTGGGATAGGCCATAGAAATAGAGGGCTACATGTATTAGACAAGCTTCATGTCCCAAAAGTTGANTCCACTGTCCAAGAAGCTGATTGGGATAGGCCATAGAAATAGAGGGCTACATGTATTAGACAAGCTTCATGTCCCAAAAGTTGATGCATCCACTATTGATTTATCTTCTTTTCAATTGAGTTCAAAATCGTCTAATTTTTATTTATGGCATTCTCGTTTATATTTTTTACCTTATACTGGTAGTTTGGGTAGTTTAGAATGTCATGATATTTCAAATTGTAGTGGCTACAAGTTTGCTAAATTTACTGCATTACCTTTCAATAAAAGTAATTCTAGTTCTCTTGCACCTTTTGATCTTGTACATTCTAATATTTGAGGACCAACTCCTATTGCTACTAAAGGGGGTCTACATATTATGTCTCTTTTATTGATGATCATACCAGATACTGTTGGGTCTATCTGATGATATATAGGTCTGAGTTCTTTTCATCACCTTCTGTGCTATGGTGCATATTCAATATTCTTCTATCATCAAATGTTTTTGCTATGATCAAGGTGGAGAATATTCCTTTAGTTCTTTTTGTGATTTGTTAAAATCTAATAGTACTATTTATCGGTCTTCTAATACAGACACACCTACCCAAAATAGAGTGGTTGAACAGAATCATTCTCTGTTATTGTCATCCAGTGTTCCTAGCTCCTTTTGGGGCAAAACAGTCCTTATAACAATTCACCTGNTGAACAGAATCATTCTCTGTTATTGTCATCCAGTGTTCCTAGCTCCTTTTGGGGCAAAACAGTCCTTATAACAATTCACCTGATTAATTGCATTCTCATAATCCTTAATTCTGGTGTCTCACCTTTTAAAAAATTATGTGGTAAGACACCTGACTATTTCTCTTTACGTGTGTTTGGATGTACATGTTTTGTTCTGCTACCTTGTGTTAATCGTACCAAACTCTAGGCTCGCTCAGTCTTATGTGTTTTTCTTGAATACGGTGAGGGACAAAAGAAATTTCAGTGTTATGATCCTAGTACACAAAAACTCTATATTTCTCTTCATGTTGTCTTTATAGAGCATATTCTTTTTTTTCTCTTCCATCTGGTTCCTTATCTCTATATAAATCTGATCTCCTCGATATTGATCCCTTTCTATTTGATGTTTTCCCTGATACATATGTTGCTAATATGACTGTGTCTGATTTGCCCTCCTTCTCTTCTTCTTCTTGCCTCATGTGTCTGATACTTGCCCCCTATTATGCATACTTATGTTTGTAGGACTCTTATTGTCAATTCCACAGATGTTGTACCTTCATCCGCATCTCCTATCCCCTAATCAGATTCTGACACCGTAGATCACACTCCTCGCTACTCTCAACGCCCTCGAAAGTGTCTTGATAGGCATAGTTTTTCTAACTCTTGTTAGTTTTCTGATTTTTGTTCGTTCCTAACCTCGATACTCTCTATCTGAACCAACCTCCTATAAGGAGGCTGCCCTTGATCCTCTTTGGCAACAGACTATGGATAAGGAGTTTTCTACTTTACATAAGCCTCAAGCTTAGAAGTTAGTCTCTTTACCTCCTGGTAAACACACAATTGGTTGTAAGTGGGTTTACAAAATCAAAACTCAATTTGATGATTCTGTGGAAAGGTACAAAACTAGATTAGTGGCCAAGGGATTTGCTCAAGAGTATGAACTTGACTACAATGAGACTTTTACTCTAGTTGCTAAGATGACTACGATTCGCACAGTCATAGCTGTGGCAACTATTCGTCAGTGGAGTTTCACTCAAATGGATGTGAAAAATACTTTTCTTTATGGTGATTTATTTGAAGAGGTTTATATGACTCCTCCTCCTGGGTTGTCTCATGGTCCTGGTCAAGTCTGCAAACTTCACAAGGCTTTATATGGCCTTAAACAGGCTCCGAGGGCATGGTTTGCCAAATTTTCCTCAGTCATATGTGATTTAGGCTTCTATGCTAGTGATCATGATTCTGCTCTCTTCCTATGATCCACGTCTTCAGACTTCATTCTTTTATTACTTTATGTGGATGATATGATTATTACTAGTGATGACAATCCTAGAATTCGGTTGTTAAAAACTCAGTCACAAGATTATTTTGAGATGAAATATTTAGGTCCACTTCGATATTTCTTAGGGATTGAGGTTGTTTTCTCTCCCAAGAGTAGTCTTCTTTCTCAATCAATGTATGCCTAAGATGCTATTCAACAAGCTTCCTTATCAAATCATCGAATAGCTGACACCCCCTTAGAGCTCAACATTCATTATACTTCCTCTGGTGATTCTCTTCTCCCTGATCCTACCTTATATCATACTATTGTTGGAAGTTTGGTATATCTTATTGCTACTAGTCCAGATATCGACTTTGTTGCTCATGTGGTTAGTCAATTTGTTACGGCTCCTACCACTCTTCACTGGTTTGCCATTCTTCAGATTCTTCGGTATGTGTGGGGTACATTGCATCAGAGTTTATTGTTTTCGTCCTCCTCGTCTTTGGAACTTCGTGCTTTCTCTGATACAGACTGGGGTGGTGACTTTATGGATCTCAAGTCCACCACTGGTTTTGTCTCTTTCTTAGTGATTCTCTTATTTCATGGAAAAGCAAAAAACAAACTATTGTTGCTTGATCTTCTACTGAAGCTGAATATCGTGCTATGGCATCCACCACAGTGGAGATAGTTTGGTTGCATTGGCTGCTAATAATCTTGGTATTTCCTTGTCTACTTTTACTATTATGTATTGTGATAACACCAGTACTATCTAATTGCTCACAACTCGGTGTTTCATGAGCACACCAAACATTTTGAGATTGATTATCACTTTGTGTGTCACATCTTCAGTTGGGCACGATCTCTCTCCCCTTCCTTCTTTCTACTATGTAGGTGACAGATTTTTTCACAAAATCTCACACTATCGTGCTCTTTCGTTTTCTTCTTGACAAACTCTTGATGTTTGATACAATCACATTATGAGTTTGAAGGAAAATAATAGAGTAATCTAATATATTAGCAGTAGGAGTAGATTAGTCATTTATGTCACTATGTTTTGCCCTAATATATAAGACTCTTATTGTNCTAATATATTAGCAGTAGGAGTAGATTAGTCATTTATGTCACTATGTTTTGCCCTAATATATAAGACTCTTATTGTGTAGTTTTCCAGTTTAATGTTTCTGTAATACAGACTTGATTATTCTTAATGAATATCTCTTTNGTGTAGTTTTCCAGTTTAATGTTTCTGTAATACAGACTTGATTATTCTTAATGAATCTCTCTCTTCTTCCCTCTATCTTTGATAAATATTAACAACCTAAACAATACACCAACGCAAAATTTTGATCCTTGCCAGCATCTTCATTATACAGACAAGCATAAAGTTTTATTCTACAGTAGCCTGAGTAATCCTAAGATATTTACTTAATATGTTGAGACATAAAACACTCTGATTTGACTTACAAGCCCTAAGATGGTGATAGCAATAAAAAGTCACCTCCTATCTCAAACGTGACGTGATATTAGGGTCATTTTAAGATATAACTTGATGTAGAATGAGAATTGCAATGGCCAAACATTGCACATNTTCACGTGTAAACCTGCCCCATATCATCAATCGATCATACTGGTTCTTGTAAAAAACGACGTCGTATGGTAGTACAAACAGTCCTCTTTCCGATTAGATTAGCTAAGACCATTTTGGGACTAAAAAAACTTGATTTAGTATAGAGTATTTTAATTGATAAATTCAAATATTTAATTTTATATTTTTAAAAAAAAATTTATTATCTCAAAACTCTTTTTTTTTATATCATTCAAATCATGATATTTGATAAANTTTATTATCTCAAAACTCTTTTTTTTTATATCATTCAAATCATGATATTTGATAAAATAAATAAAACTTTCATATTTCTCCACAAATGGATAATTCAAAAAAAAAAAAAAATTAGTATGTATACAACACTACATAAGATAAAGACATCACCTCAAAATTCTAAGATTATTTTAATCCCTTATCATTTTTTATAAATCTAGATAAAGAAAAAAAATGTTTTAACATGGCCCTACTTTGAAGAACACAAAAACATAATTTTTAACAAAAATAGAAGATTTAAGAAACAAAATGACAAATTTTTTAAATTTGTCGCTAACGAAGACTTAAAATTTGAAGAAGAATTAGTAGTTTGAAATTATACTATCGATAGTGTTTAACTCAAAAAAATCAAAGAAATATTTGATGAGTATGCTTAGGATTTATATAGTCTGAAAGATGGGTAAAATTAAGATTTTAAAAAATACAAAAAATCGAGAAAATAAAAAATGAAAAGGAATAAACTTACCTACATACCTTCAAATGATTTGTAAAAATTTTGGCGGTAGTCGGCAATGAAAGTAGCGTAGTAAAGAGAGGCAAAAAGTATGGGTGTTCACTCTACCCTATAGGTAGGAAATATTGTTTTTCATCTTTTTATCTGATACTTTGCGAAAAAAAAATTTCTTGATCTATCCTACCCAATCAGGTGTGGTATACTTATCCAACTTTGAAATCGGATAAACATTTTTGTAACTATTAATTTTTGGATCATTTTAACANTTTTGTAACTATTAATTTTTGGATTATTTTAACAATTCAATTAAATAACATGCATCAATTTAACAACACAATAAATCAATAACACTAAAACCTAAATCAATTACAACAACAATTACAATAAAATATAAGAAAGCATAAACATCAATCCATCATAATTGTTATACAAATACAAACAATTATTTTAAGTTTAAATCATATGAAACAGATTAAAATCATAACTGCTCCAATAGTTCACTAGTTCACCACAGATCATGTAACCTACACAAAAAATAAGTCTATATTTTCGCAACTCAAACATCCACAACAATAACAATATTATAATATAAATTATACCACACAAATACTCTTATAATTACTAAAAAAAATTAAAAAGTTAAATATATTTTTTGCGGGTAGGGTAGGGTAGGAATGCGGAAATTGATGGGTATTCCACATTCTTATCCTATTTAATCGAAAGACCAAAAATTCTTCTACATTCCTGCTCGATTTTTGCGGTTAGTCGTTCAGTACAATAGGGGTAAGGTCGGGGTAGGATAGAAAATTGCAGTCAATCGAAAATTTGAATACCTTTAGCAAGAAGTGGCAAAGAATAAACCGCCCAAGAAATCTTTTAATTTTGTATAGGTTAAAAAAGTTACCATTAGAAATTTGGTTTAAAATTTGAGTCTGTTTCAATTTAGGTCAAAAATAAGTTTTGTCTTGATTTAATATAAGTTTGAGTCCAAGGTTGAATAAGGTTTTTGAACCATTTTGACTCAAATTTAAATTTAAGTCTACATTTAAATTAAGGTTGGAGATGCTATTGGCAATCATGTTGGTTGGAGATGCTACTGACAATCGTGTTGATTTTTATAACTTCGTTTCAAATTTTAACAAGTTGATACCAAAAATTATCATATATATATACTAGTCATAACCTGTACTTGAAGGCACGATAAAATATAAAATTTAAGCGTCCAAAAAATCGATCCCACTATATTAAATTTTTTCAAAATATATTAACTACAAATTAATCAAATATTAAATGATTAAATGTATTATAGAAATGAGTGATGTAATATTTTTAAGGAGAAAATATTTAAATGTTTAAACATGTTATAGAAATGAGTGATATGATTTGACGTTGGAGTTTGACAAAGAGATGATGGGTGATGTAAGTGATTGGTGATGATTTTGAGGAAAAAAATATGACTGGAATAAAATTCAAACACACTCCTGTTTTATTATATATATATATATATTAGTTATTGTTTGTGTCTAGAGGCACAGAATAATAAAAAATAATAAATAATAAATATATTTGTATTCATATATAAAATTAAATCACAAACATAAATAAAAGATAAATCAATTTAAGCATCAGTTTGTAGTAAAGGTAAGAGGTGGTGGGCGACAGTAATGGTAGTAGGAGACGGTGATGGTTATGGTGGGTGACAATGACCGTGGTGGCAGCAGCAATGGTTTTGGTGGTGGCAGCGACGACAATAGTGGTAATGATAGTGGTGGTGGTGGTGATGGCGATGGCAGTGACAGTGGGGGTGGTGGCGGTGATAGTGGGGATAGTGGTGAAGGCAGTAGAGGTGGTGGTGGTGAGGGTAGGGGTGATGGAGACAACAACAGTGACAGCAGTAGTGGTGGTGGCGACGACGGTGGTGTTAATGGTGGTGGCGGCTAGGGTGGGTGGCGTCGGTGGTGGTGGGGGTGGTGGTGGTAGAAGTGGTGGTAGAGTGATTTCAAACACTATTTTTAAAAAAAATATTTATGAAAACTAATTTCTAAAAGTACTTTTAAAAAGTCACTTCAAACACACCCTTAAGAGCTTATTTTTCTTATTAAATTTAAAGTATTAATATTAGCCGTTAGACTAATTTTAAAATAAAATTTAAAACAATCTCAACTGCGAATAATAAAAATTATTTTGTTTATTTTTTGAAATTTAAATTGTAAGTTATTTTATTATATATATAAATTATCTAATTCATATACTATTTATTTATTAAATGAATATAAATTATAAAATTGAAGAGTGTCCATTTATCGAAGGAGTCATACGACACAATCCATGTCACTTGAAAATTTTACAACACAAAAAGCTATAATTAAATACCTTAATTATGTACAACAGTGTTATGTTGATCAAAAAAGTGGATCAAAACATAGATTAAAGTTAAATTATAAATGTGTAAAAATGAAACCAATAATATAATTTTGATAGTATCACATCTTTTGATTCCTATTTTTGATCCCGTTTTTTAACAGTCTAACATTACTCAGTTATGCAACATATTATATAATCTATCAAATGGGTAATTTGGTAATAAAAAGTGTAATTTATTTTGTTTTTGATCCATCAAAATGTAATTCGATGAGACACTAATTTATTATTCAGGAACTCAAATGATAAATGAGTTAAGATATTTCCTTCAAAAAAAGGATCTTTTATTACGTGGGATGAACNCTGTTGAGGATAAGTCATGATCTCCACCAGAATGATCTCTTAGCTGCGATAAAGTAGCCTTGAGGATAAGTCATGATCTCCACCAGAATGATCTCTTAGATGTTATAAAGTAGCCCCAATCTGTGAGAAGCCATAGAAGAGATGAAGGTCACGCCCCACCAACACTTACAGAGGACAGACCGACGACCGGAGACCACTCCTTCTTTGATTCTCCATTCTCTCAAAACTTGTATTTCTATTCTCCATACTTTTGAATTAATAAAATACCCGGTAACTGAAGCCATTGAAGAGTGGACGTAGGTCGAATTGACCGAACCACTATAAATTGTGTCTTCTTTAATTTTTTCATTGATTTCACTGCATTTATTACCTGTACTTGACAGGTGGTGTGCAAAACCATTTTTGTACATCATCAGTTTGCGCCGTCTGTGGGAATTCGACAAAATTCTCACTCCTGAACATTACATCCATTAACTAATGGCGATCACTACTCGATCCATGAACCAACATGAAGACAATCCTCCACGAGAGGAGGAGGTTGCTCCCCCGCCTATCAACCCTGTTCCGGATACTCTAGCCCCGAATCCCCAACAAATATTGGAGACCATGCAGCAACTGGTTGCTCAAAACCAACAGTTACTGCAACTCATACTTGCTGGACAAGGAGGAGCACCACACGGAGGTGCACAACATGGAGGACCCCAAGGAGGAGCACCACACGGAGGTGCACAACATGGAGGACCCCACGGTGGAGCACCACACGGAGGTGCACAACATGGAGGACCCCAAGGTGGAGCACCACACGGAGGTGCACAACATGGAGGGCCCCACGGAGGTGCACAACATAGAGCACCCCAAGGAGCTCCACATCCTGGACATCAAGGAGCACCACGCCCTGTTGCTCCACGCCCGGGCGCCCCATTGGGCACCCCACTTCAGGAAGCCCAACATGAGGGAGCTGCACCTCCCCCTCCCCTTGCTTTCCAGGGAGAGGACCCTTATCTCCAGGAGGATGAGGGTGAAAACCAAAGCATGGGGCATGGAAGCCACTTCCATGATCATTCCAGAGGAGCCCCCAATCATTGGGACGAAAAGATAAAGGAGGTACATAATCAACTCGGTGATGTCTTCAACGCCATGAAGGCACAGGGACCCGAGACTGTTGACCACCTGGTAAGGCGTACTGATACGCCTTTCAAACCTGATGTAGCAAACTACCCCCTCCCTCAGAAGTTCAAAATGCCATCTGTGGAGACCTTTGATGGAACAAAGGATCCACTGGACCACCTCGACACTTACAAGACCTTGATGCAATTGCACCACGTACCAGACGAAATCATGTGCAGGGCATTCCCAACCACGTTAAAAGGGTCTGCTCGACAGTGGTTTGCTAAGCTCTCCCTCGCCTCTATTTCCTCTTTCGCCGAGCTNACAAGGAGGAGCACCACACGGAGGTGCACAGCATGGAGGACACCAAGGTGGAGCACAACACGGAGGTGCACAACGTGGAGCACCACCCGGAGATGCACAACATGGAGGGCCCCACGGAGGTGCACAACACAGAGCACCCCAGGGAGCTCCACATCCTGGACATCAAGGAGCACCACGCCCTGTTGCTCCACGCCCGGGCGCCCCATTGGGCACCCCACTTCAGGAAGCCCAACATGAGGGAGCTGCACCTCCCCCTCCCCTTGCTTTCCAGGGAGAGGACCCTTATCTCCAGGAGGATGAGGGTGAAAACCAAAGCATGGGGCATGGAAGCCACTTCCATGATCATTCCAGAGGAGCCCCCAATCATTGGGACGAGAAGATAAAGGAGGTACAGAATCAACTCGGTGATGTCTTCAACGCCATGAAGGCACAGGGACCCGAGACTGTTGACCACCTGGTAAGGCGTACTGATACGCCTTTCAAACCTGATGTAGCAAACTACCCCCTCCCTCAGAAGTTCAAAATGCCATCTGTGGAGACCTTTGATGGAACAAAGGATCCACTAGACCACCTCGACACTTACAAGACCTTGATGCAATTGCACAACGTACCAGACGAAATCATGTGCAGGGCATTCCCAACCACATTAAAGGGGTCTGCCCGACAGTGGTTTGCTAAGCTCTCCCCCGCCTCTATTACCTCTTTTGCCGAGCTTAGCAGATCATTCGTCTCACACTTCATAGGAGGGCGTCGCCACCAGAAGCCAGTTACGCACCTGCTTAGTATAAAGCAGGACCGCGAGGAGAGCCTGAGGAGTTACCTCACTCGTTTTAACGAGGAGGTACTCCAAGTTGATGAACCCGACGACAAGGTGACGATGACCGCCTTCTTGGGTGGCCTCCGTTCATCAAGCTTCCTTTTCTCAGTTCTGAAGCGCCCACCGAAGAGCATGCCAGAGCTACTAGCCAAGGCCCAAAAGTACATAAACGCAGAAGACATCACAAGGGCCAGGCGGGGTGAGTCTTCCAGAGCAGGTGAGAAAAGGAAGGAAAGAGAGAAGGACGATAAGAAGGAAACCAGCAACAAATATGGCAGGACAGAGAAAGTCCCTGTCAAGGACCGGCTAGGTCCTGCTCCTCAGAGGAACCGTCAACCCTTCACTCCCCTCAATGCTTCCGTGGAACACATCCTATTCCAGATCCAGGATGACCCCGCGATAAAGTGGCCTGGAAAAATGAAGTCTCCTCCAAATCGCAGAAATCCTAACAAGTATTGCCGCTTCCATCGTGACCACGGGCATGACACCGACGATTGCTACGACCTGAAGAGGCAAATTGAGGGGCTTATCCAGCGTGGTCACTTACGCCAGTACATTGCTGAAAGGGAACGAGCACCACAACCTCACAACCAGGAAGATCAGCAGCCAGTGGGGGAAATCCACACCATCTTAGGGGGACTAGCAGGTGGGGGAGAATCACTTTTCACGATGAAGGCCCATGCCAGGAAGGCAAGACATGTCTACGAGATGCGTCCATCTAAGGTGCCGAAGCAGGAAGGCGACGTGGTCATATCTTTTTCAGACAAGGACCTGGAGGAAATCCAACACCCCCATGACAACCCCTTGGTACTCACCATGGCGGTGGCCAATTTTCATGTGCATAGGATCCTAGTGGATAGTGGCAGCTCTGCGGATATCCTGTTTGCAGAGGCCTATGACAAGCTCAACCTGGGCAGGGAGAGGCTACAGCCAATCAGGTCACCCCTCATTGGATTCTCAGGGGAAAAAGTGTATCCCCTTGGATCCATCACACTTCCCGTCACCGCCGGAGTAACACCCCGAAGCTCCACAGTCATGGTCAATTTCCTGGTAATAGAATGCCCGTCAGCCTACAACATCATATTAGGGCGGCCAGCTCTTAACACATTAAGAGCTGTGCCCTCTACCTACCATCTCGTTCTCCGCTTTCCAACCTCAAATGGAGTCGGAGAGGTCAAAGGGGACCAAATAACAGCCAGAGAGTGCTATGTATCCTCTATGAAGGCTAGGAAGCCCCAAGAAGCATTGCAGGTTGAGGTCCTTGACCCAAGGGATGACTCCGCAACAGAAAGAGGAGAACCAGTCGAGGAACTCATCCCTGTGGTCTTAGAAAAGGAGCACCCAGACAGAAGAATTTACATTGGCTCTTCCCTTTCTGAAGAGCTGGCTCCCCTGTTGATTGAATTTTTGGAGCGTAATATGGACATCTTTGCTTGGTCGCATGAGGACCTTGAGGGCATCGACCCGGAAGTAGCTACCCATCACCTCAATGTCGATCCACTGTACAAGCCTGTTCGCCAAAAGTTAAGGGGAGCCTCCACTGAAAGGGCCCAAGCCATGGACAAGGAGATTAGAAAGCTGGTTGATAACGGAGCAGTCAGGGAAGTGGCGTATCCAGAGTGGCTCTCCAACGTAGTAATGGTCACTAAGGCTAATGGGAAGTGGCGTCTCTGTGTCGACTTCACAGAACTGAACAAGGCATGCCCAAAAGATAGTTATCCACTGCCGCGGATTGACCTCCTCATCGACGCCACCGCTGGGCATGAGTTGCTCACTTTCCTGGATGCATACTCGGGGTACAACCAGATTAGCATGCATCCCCCAGACCAAGAGAAGACATCATTCATCACGCCAAAGGGGACATACTGCTACAGGGTCATGCCCTTTGGGCTAAAGAACGCTGGAGCAACCTACCAACGGCTGGTGAACAAGATGTTCCAGTCTCAGATCGGGCAAACAATGGAGGTGTACGTGGATGACATGCTGGTAAAGAGCCTTGCAGCAGTAGACCACATTGATCACCTCCAAAAAACTTTCAACGTCCTGAGGTCCTATCACATGAAGCTCAACCCTGAGAAGTGCACCTTTGGTGTGGGGTCTGGTAAATTCCTGGGCTTTATGGTCAATCAGAGGGGAATTGAGGCGAACCCTGACAAGATCAAGGCCATTCTTGACATGAAGTCACCCTCTTCAACCAAGGAGCTCCAGCGCCTCAATGGAAGAATCGCAGCATTAAATAGGTTTGTCTCCAAATCTGCAGACAAATGTCTCCCTTTTTTCAAAACTCTCCGAAAAGCCTTTGAGTGGAAACCTGAGGCAAATGAGGCTTTTCAAAGGCTCAAAGCCTACCTAGCAGCACCTCCCCTCCTGTCACATGCTACCCCTGGAGAAACTCTCCATCTATACCTTTCTGATTCCCCATCAGCGGTAAGCTCAGTGCTCGTTAGAAACAACAATGGAGTGCAGAAACCAGTTTATTACGTGAGCAGGGCATACCGGGGGGCAGAGGTCAGATATTCAGCACTAGAAAAACTGGCACTCGCTCTGGTCACAACAGCGAGAAGGCTGCGACACTACTTCCAGGGCCATCGTATGGTGGTCATCACCGACCAACCTCTTAAAAGAATCTTGGAAAAGTCAGACGTATCTGGCAGACTTCTTAAATGGGCAGTAGAACTCGGGGAATTCGACATTCAGTACCAACCTAGGACGCCCATCAAAGGACAAGCCCTAGCAGATTTCGTAGCTGAACTCACACCAACAGAAGATGGGAACGATGAGGATCCCCAAATGCCCAACAGAGACATCAAGAAGCCTAACAAAGACCCTCAAGNGTTCTCCGTTTTTCAACCTCAAATGGAGTCGGAGAGGTCAAAGGGGACTAAATAACAGTCAGAGAGTGCTATGTATCCTCTATGAAGGCTAGGAAGCCCCAAGAAGCGTTGCAGGTTGAGGTTCTTGACCCAAGGGATGACTCCGCAATAGAAAGAGGAGAACCAGTCGAGGAACTCATCCCTGTGGTTTTAGAAAAGGAGCACCCAGACAGAAAAATTTACATTGACTCTTCCCTTTCTGANTTCCAAATTCTCCACTCATCTGCTTTGAAAACTCTATGTAGATGGCTCCTCGACTAGTGAAGGAGGAGGAGCGGGCTTAATCTTGATCAACCCAGATGGCACCACTCTCAGATATACGATGAAACTCCACTTTTATGCTTCCAATAATGAGGCGGAATACGAAGCCCTCATNGTAATATGGACATCTTTGCTTGGTCGCATGAGGACCTTGAGGGCATCGACCCAAAAATAGCTACCCACTGCCTCAATGTCGATCCACTGTACAAGTCTATTCGCCAAAAGTTAAGGGGAACCTCCATTGAAAGGGCCCAAGCCATGGACAAGGAGGTTAGAAAGCTGATTGATAACGGGGCAGTCAGGGAAGTGGCGTATCCGGAGTGGCTCTCCAACGTAGTAATGGTTACTAANCAAGTCAGGGGCGAGTTCGAAGCCAAAGGAGCCAAAATGCAAGAATATCTCAGCATGACTAGAAACATGATCACAAAATTCCACTACTTCCAGATAAACTACATCCCCAGAGAGGATAATGTNTACTAAGGCTAATGGGAAGTGGCGCCTCTGTGTCGACTTCACAGAACTAAACAAAGGCATGCCTAAAAGATAGTTATCCACTGTCGCGGATTGACCTCCTCATCGACGCCACCGCTGGACATGAGTTGCTCACTTTNGTAGTGGTGGTAGTCGACTATTTCACCAAGTGGTCAGAGGCAGAACCTTTAGCAAAAATCACAGACGCAAAGGTCAAAGATTTTATCTGGAAAAACTTGGTCTTTTGNCCTCATCGACGCCACCGCTGGACATGAGTTGCTCACTTTTCTGGATGCATACTCGGGGTACAACCAGATTAGCATGCATCCCCCAGATCAAGAGAAGACATAATTCATCACGCCAAAGGGGACATACTGCTACAGGGTCATGCCCTTTGGGCTAAAGAA